>RJWK010031871.1:0-23975 GCA_004363435.1 Platanista minor | reverse complement strand
AAACAAATGGGACCTAATGAAACTTCAAAGCTTTTGCACAGCAAAGGAAACCATAAACAAGACCAAAAGACAACCCTCAGAATGGGAGAAAATATTTGCAAATGAAGCAACTGACAAAGGATTAATCTCCAGAATTTACAAGCAGCTCATGCAGCTCAATAACAAAAAAACAAACAACCCAATACAAAAATGGGCAGAAGATCTGTTTCCCTTTAAAAGCTTTCTTGGCCGAGCAGAATCTTTGAAGGCGGTTTCTGGGGGATGCTGAGTCCACCAACTCCCCAGATTGCCAGCATTCTGATTAAAGTCACCTTTCCTTTCTACTGACATTTGTAAGTATGTAATTGATTTTTTTAAGTCGTGAGCAGTGGGACCCGATTCATTCGATAACATTTGGACATTGGAACTCCTGGTTCTCAGGCCTTTGGCTTTGGACTGGGAGTCACACCATCAGCTACCTTCATTCTCAGGCCTTTGGACTCGAACTGCAATTACACCACTGGCTTTCCTGGTTCTCCAGCTTGCAAAAAACAGATTGTAGGACTTGGCCTCTGTAAGTACGTGAGCTAGTTCCTAAAATAAATCTCCTTTTATATACATATATATTCTGTTGATTCTGTTTCTCCAGAGAACCTAATACAGATACTAACAATAGTACCTAACTTTTAAGGAAGCTGTGAAGCTTCAAATCACGTAAAAATATTTAGCACAGTGCCTGGAACACGGTAAGTACTTAATATATGTTAGTGTGTTTTTATTGGATTTAATTTTTAAACTTACTTTGTTAAAAATAACTATGAGAACACATTAATCTCATTGATCCACTTTTGTTCTTAAAATAATTTAATTAAGTAGATGCTACGTGCCAGGTACCAGGGTTAGGTAGTAGTGATGGAAAGATAACTTCGACATAGTTCCTGACTTCAAAGAGCTCCTAACCTGGTAAACTGATTTGAATTCTTATAAACACTCTTAATCTTCAGCACACAATTTAACATTCATCATATGCAGCTTTGCATTATTGGTTGCTATTTTCTGTCTATCAAAAAAATTCTGTTCTATTCTATGAGGTCTTATGTATTCAGTGAAGTAATAAAATTATAGCAATGAAAGGATCTATATTTTATCTTTATTTGGCTGCTCATTTAACACAGAAGGAAGCTAAGGTCTTGAGGCAGTGTGGGAGGAGGCCCACAGGGAGGAAGGGACAGTTCTGATCTCACCCAGTGACAGACTCAAAGCCACAGCTCAGGTCTCCATGTCATCCAGGACTCTTTCTCTCCACAAGCACTAGATAACTAACATTGTCAGAGCAGGACATTGTCCTGCACTCTGTGACATGCTCTAAAATTAGTATCCCTCTGTTCTGACACTTTTAGGGGCATTGTGTTGGTAAGTCATGAGCTTTTACATGGCCAATTGAGCATAATTTTATAATCTGTACTGTATCCCATTATTCTCTGAGGTACAAAGGAGGTCTCATTAAACTGATCATTAGATTGGTTATTAGACCCTTAGCTCCTGATGCAAGACCTTAGTCTACCCTCTCTCTTTCCTCAACACATGCTTCAGTTACTTGGAGCATTCCCATAGACACACATTGTGAGCCGCTCGTGTTCTTCATTTTTCCTCATCAGGGTATCTTTCTTCGGGCATTTTCCAGGCAACGCGCTCCCATCTGGCGTGGCTGCTCTTCTCCTGTTGCACTGATGTCTGTGGAGGAAGGTGTGAGTGGGCTTGTGAGCATGGAGCTCACAGTGCAGTGCTGGCGGTAAGGTGGCGAAGTCTCCCTCTCATCAAACGAGAACTTTCCCATGGTATGTCCTATGGCAGATTCACCCAGCATTTTAGGACACATCTGATTTAGCTGCTGATCTTTCCTTCTCTCTTTTGGAACTCTAAGGAGTTCCAAATCAGTCAGTTTGGTAGGGCAGACTAGGGAAAGATGGTGAGGGTGAAAGGCAAGTGAAAACTCAGCTGTCAGATGCCCATGTGGGGAGGGATCAAATAAAACATAGTAAAAAATCAACAGCTCTTTCTCCCTTTAGTGAAACCACCAAATACAAAGCCCCCAGTCATAACCACTTATATAGTAGATGTCCACAGGGGTCATTGGCCTCTTGTTCCATAAACAAACAAACACAAAATTCTAAATTTGGTTTCTTCTAAGATAAAACACCCTGCTAAATGCGTTTTTTACAGATGAAGAAATTAAAACCTATAGAGGCAGAATGACTTTCTCCCATATAATGAAACAAGCTGGTACCAGTGCTGGCATTAGTGCCCAGAATTAGATCTGTGCCAATTGTCATTTCTAACAACTGTCTCATTATAAAATAAAAATACTCCTTTCTGAATAATAATAATGAAGTATTCTATTATGAACACATGGGGCACATCATGTGATGAGTGATACATAAATATATATATATAAATTTACATTTTCCTTTTTTTTTTTTTTTGTGGTACGCGGGCCTCCCACCGTTGTGGCCTCTCCCGTTGGGGAGCACAGGCTCCAGACGCGCAGGCTCAGCGGCCATGGCTCACGGGCCCAGCCGCTCCACGGCATGTGGGGTCTTCCCGGACCGGGGCACGAACCCGCGTCCCCTGCATCAGCAGGCAGACTCTCAACCACTGCGCCACCAGGGAAGCCCCTAAATTTACATTTCTTTAAATTGGTTCTTTATACCTGAAATGAGCCTTCACAGTGAGTGTGCTGGTTGCGATGATAATGCCCTTTATGTGGATCCAAAAGGAAAATAAGGAAAAGGAAATTGATAGCTCCTTACCTTCCATACAAACAATCCCTTGGAATAAATTCTATAAATCAAGAGCTTTAGGATATCCCCGCTATAGGCTAAAACTGCAAAAGAATGAATAGATCTTAATTTCCAACTTTTGAAAAATTGCTTTTGCTCTGTCCTTGCATCCATAATATATATAACATTTCCAAACCAAATACACTCTTTATGTATAAGATGGATCAGTCAACTTCAAGAAGTTTGTTGAATACATTTTCAAACTTTTTGTAGTTGCTGCAGTTAATGGAGCTGACTGAATTTACAAAGTAACTCACTCCAGGTTTTGCATGGAAACAAGGTCATTGTCTCCATTACAGTGTTAAAATAACATTTTTGCTATGATAGATGGGCAAACCATGATCCTGTGCTTAATGTTCCTTTTAAGATTCAGACAGATCCTCTTTTTTTGGTCAGTGGGTTTTCTTATTTTGTAGTCTGTGTGATGTCTTAATAAAAGAGACCTTTCTTTTGTTTTAAAACAGTTGCTGTAATAATGCCTTTCTTTGTTTTTAAATGAGGTTTAGTTCTCAAACTAGTGGACTGTGTTCTGACGGCCCCAATGATCTCTCTTCAAATAAGAAAGATAGTTCTTTTTCCTTTCAATACATATATTTCTTCTTTAGATCCAGTTAAAAATATTGACTTGCCAATACTTGCTGCTTCAAACTGTCAAAGACAGTTTGCCCTATAATAGCATAAAGTGAGGAACATCACTAAGCTGTAGTGTAATTCAATATTTAGAATTCTAAATGTTTTTTTTTTCAAATCAAAGGGGAATATCACACTCAGAATTGTTTCCGGACCTGTAAAGGGCATGGAAAGTTTCTTCACTTTTTTTTTCCTTTTTGCTCAATATTTCAAATACTTGCCAAATTTTTCAACTGTGTTCAATGATTTTCCCTTCATCAGATAGGAATTTTAAAGGATCAGTATAAACAGCAAAAGAAGGGAACTCACGATACTTTGAAATCCTTACAAGTCACCAGAATATCACTATAGTAACTTAAGGTTACATTACTATTTTTAAACAAAAGTTGTGTCTTTTTCCAATTCCCTCTTATACAGAGTTGCTGTAGGGTTAAAAACAGCCACAGAACTGGAGTATGCTCGGCTTGAGTTCTGATGGCTCTGGCTCTTGGAGGTTATGAAAATTCCATTTGCATTGCCCTGCCCTGGAGTGCTTGGCTCATAACAGAGAAATCAGAGATCATCAACTCCTTTGAGAATTACTCATGTATTTTTTTAAGCATTTAAAACAGTAAAATTTATCAATATTTATGTAGAAATTGTCCCAGTGTTAAATATTTGAGAAACTAAGAAATATACACGTATATAAGGCTAAGAATTTAAAACATCCACATTGTAAACATTTGTTTTATTAGTGGAAAAAATATTTTTTAAATTATATATACTAACTCTTAAAAATGTTATTAAAGAAATATTTTCCTTCTTCCTTATTCTTCATTAGATATGTAGATGTTGATATTACAATTTTCAGAGACTTTAACATTTCAAAACATCTATGTTCTTAGATATCTTTCTATATATTCTAAAATATTCCTGGCTTTCCTTCTTAAGATATTGTGTAGAACAAGAGCTATATACCAGCTGCAGAAAAATATAAGTCTGGGAGATTTTGAAGACTACAGTTCTTTTAAGAAAGATACAGACATCATTCTTTGTGAAGCAAGAATAAAATCATGCCCTTTATTCATTGTCAGTGGGCCTCTCTTCCAGAATACATTACTGTCTTTTATCTAATAGCCTATTACAGACTGCAGAGCATGTAAAAGCAGTGATTTGCTCAGAGTCTACAGATTTCATTTTTTATTTCAATGCCATTATTAAATAACCCCTCAGATGGAAATTCAATACTGGCATGCTACATGATAAGCTATGTTAATAGCTCATGTTATGCAAGAATTGAGCAATTACTTGAAACTTAATAGCAGGACTGTGAAATTGTGTAATTGGCCAGATTCTCATCCACAGTAATGTTATGTAGTTACCTTAGTGATAGCAGATTAGAGCATGATCTTTTGTAAAAAGTTTATGAAGCACAGCCAGATGACTAAAGAGGGGATTCCTTTTGTATGGCTTTATTGGGATGAGAGAGAGAGAGAAATGCTTTAAGGACTGGTTGGCTTGAACAGAAGTGGAAGTGCTACAATGAGATTCAAGTAGTAAAAACATGAGATTTTGATTTTCTTTCGTCTGACATATGTGTCTCTTTGAAAGCGGGGCCTGTAGAGACTTTTTGCAATAAGAAGGCAATTATAAGTTTTAAATATACTGCAGATGGGAAGGTTAATTTAAAAAGAAAAATTCCAAAATATAAAAAGTCAAGAATGAAGGAGGAAAAATAATCACCAGCTGGCAGATTAGGTGTAATTATAATTAATGATGATGATGTTATTATATTCAGAAAGCAGTGATACAGGGAAGCTACATTAAACAAGAGCAATCATGGCGAGTTTGAAATGTTGGCTCATCAGTAGGAGACATACAGTTGTGTACTCATTGATTTGATATAGATGATTCTCATGGCATTTCATAACTCAGAAATACTTTTTTTTCTATACCAGTGAAAACCCTCTGAAAATCACTGAGCTAGAAGTTAAATCAGGTATAGTGTTTAAGAACGAGCTTTAACTTGAAATTCTCAGCCAGACTATATAGGCAATAGCAAGAAATAGGCCAATGACTGATTTAGAGCTAAAAGAGACCATTTTGATATTTCCAATGAAGAGAGTCAAACCCACAGTGGTTACTCATCCAAGATCACAATAGCTAGTTAGTAAAAGAGAGCTAAATCCCAAGATTCTAGTTGCATAGATCAAGGATCATTCAAACTGGCTTTTTAAGGTAAAAACTTTTAAGAATTTTTAGGTGAAATAAAGGGAAAACTTTTTTTTTAGATGTCCCATTGGGGAAAAACAATAATAGTTTTCCTTGTGAAGCCGCAGTGGTCCTCTAATTTGTTATCTAAGGATTATCCTTTCCTTGAACTTGCTAGCACTGCATGTAAATAGAGAGGAATGAGTGTAGTTTTAAAAACTCAAGATGTTTAGGAATCAGGTCTATTACTAAAATTGCACAACTTACTTTTAAAGACCTGGAAAATTCCAGGCTATCCACGTCATGAGGTAGAGATATTACGCAAAGACAGTCTGTAATAAAGTCTACAAGATGTCCAGATGGGTAGCTTCAGAGAATTAAATTCACAATCTCAGGATTATCATCTTTTCTATTAAATAAATTAACACATAAGCACATAGAATAGTGCCCGACACATAGAAGATGCCATGTAAGTGTGTACTTTTATTGTTATTATATTTGTGATCATCATCTTCATCTAATGATTCTTCTTGTTCTCTCAGATGTTCTCCTTGGTGCTCTGAGCCTGATAAGGCTTCAGGAGGTGGAGAATCCTAGTATTTACTTTCTGTATCTCTAAGGCTGACCACTTTGTCTGCTATACAAAATGTAATCAAAAGTTGCTTATTGAACGAATGCTGTTGAATACTCTCACCAGGGGCCAGCTTAACAAATCTCTTTCTATGTAAGATAAATCCAAATATGACAACTTTGAACTTAGTGAAATTTTTATAAAAAGTCCAAGTATTTAAAGCAAAGTAAGATAAAAGAACAAGAAAAATTTTACCCTGGAAAAGAGAAGAAAATGGAAGAGAACAGAATTTGTTACAAGGTATAAATTTATGGCTCCTATACATGCATGTGGTAGGCTGAATAGTGACCCCCAAAGATGTTAATGTCCTAATCCCTAGAACCTGTGAACATGTTATCTTACATGGTAAAAGGAACTTTGCAGATGTGATTAGGTTAAGAATCTTGAGATTTGGAAGGGTTCAAGATGGTGGAGTAGGAAAACCCTGAATTCATCTCCTCCCATGGACATAAATTTACAGCTACACAGAGAATAATTTTCCTCGGAAAAGGACCCAAGAACTAGATGAACAGTGCTTCCACAACAAAGGACAAAACAAGACACATCCAGAAGGGTAGGAGAGGTAGAGACATAGCCCTGCCTGGGACCCCATTCCAGATGTAGTGACCCCACAGTCAGGAGAAATTCCAAAATACAGAACTCTCCCCTGGGTGCTGGACTGGAAAGACAAGTCCCCAAAACATGTGGCTTTGAAAATCAATGGGGTTTAAGACCAGGCAGATCATAGAAATATAGGAAATGGAACTCCTGCCCTTAAAGTGCTCAAGCGTAAACACACTGGCCCTAAGATCCAGTGCAAAAGCAACCGATTGAAATGCACCTAGACCATAAGCAAAGAAGACCCATTTACTAATTTTAAAGCAGCTTCTAGAGAGGCAGGAACCTGCAGGAACTTTATCCAGGAATGGAAACACTGATGAATACCATTTTTGCAATCTCATTCTAACTTGCTGGTGATGGCACTGATGGGCACCATTTTCAGTGCCCCCGCCCCAAGCCTTCTAGCACCAAAGGGCATGCTCTGCTCACCTTGTGCCATAAGTGGGCTGGGAGAGCATCTTGCATCCCACCCACCCCACACAGCATTCGTGCCACACCAGGCTGGGCGAGCCCCACCCACCTTATGAAGAAACTGAACCACGGCTGGACTGGGCAAGTGCCCTGAGCCCTGCGCTCCCCACACAGAGCTGAGAGGGGTGAGTCCCCTGAGCCCCACCCTAGCCTCACTGCAGCTGAGTCATAATAGATATTTGTGGGTGCCCTGAGTCCCACCCACCCCACACTGCTCCTGAGCCACCACCAGGCTGGGCAAGCACTATGAGCCCAAGCATTCCTGCGTAGCAGCCAACCCACAACCAGGCCAAGTCAGCTCTCTGAAGTTTGCCCACTCTGCACAGAAACCAAGCCACAACTGGGACTAGCAAGCCATTCAAACCCCTCTCCCCTTAACAGCAGCCAGGGCCCTACAACAGCCAGTGGGCACACACAGTGAACCAGGGGTGTGCATGGAAAGCCTGTCTCTGGTGGCCAGGGGAGATTGGGTTTGTGGGCCACAGGGATCAGCTCCTACACATGCCTGGTCTTTCAACACAGAGGGAGGTAGTGATTTTGTCCAATACATATAGACAAACACAGAGAGACAGGCAAGATGAGCAGACAGATGAATATGTTCCAAACCAAGGCAAATCCCAGAAAGAGACCTTAATGAAACAGAGAGAAAGAAGCTATCTGATAGAGTTCAAAGTAATGGTCATAAGAATGTCTCTTTGTGAGAACCTCAACAAAGAGACAGAAAATACAAGAAAGTACCAAAGAAAAATTATAACTGAACTCAGAAATACAACAGAGGGATTCAAGAGCAGAATGGGTGAAAGAGAAGCATGAATCAGTGAGCTGAAAGACAAAGCAATGAAAATACCCAGCAGCACAATGAAAAAAGAACTTTAAAAAGTGAGGATACTCTAAAGGATCTCTGGGAAAACATCAAGCAGAATAACATTCACATTATAGGGGTCCCAGAAGGAGAAAAGAAAGATAAAGGGCCAGAAAAATTATTTGAATAACTGATGGCTGAAAAATTCCCTAATCTGGGGAAGGAAACAGACATCCAGATCCAGGAAGCCCAGAAAGTTCCAAATAAGATGAATTCAGACAAACACACCAAGACACATTATCATTAAAATGGTGAAAGTTAAGGATAAAAAGAGAACCTTAAAAGCAACTAGAGATAACTGACAGTTATGACATAATGCCTCTTGGAGTTAGCATGGATTCAGCTTTACCTCCACTCTTATGCTTACCTAAGCCTGATATATTTTTAATGACCTGGAGCGACTGTTTAGTATGTTTTCCTCACGGGGTAAAGCCAGGATTAAACTACCTGAAATGATTGCTATGTAAATAGTGTTGTGTCTGAAAAATATAATCTATTTTATGTCCTCAGTTCTTGGTTTTGTTGTCGCAATATAAAAAATCCAATCCACCTGTGCTCACTGTGTTTGCAAGAGTTGTCATCACCTGCAGGAATTGTAAGAAATGTTTATCCACCTTAAACAGGAGAGGTGGATTTGAGGTCTGCCCTGGTTAGGTTGAGCCAGAGTAAAAAGCCAGAAATGCTAACTGAGGCCAAGGATGGTAGGTAATAGTACTTTCAATTCTTTATAGCTGAATAATTAGCCCATTTGAAAAAATAATTTCAACTTTGAACTAATAATAGCATTGCTTAAACTAATCATTTCAACTCCCTTTATATGATTGCTTAGGTCTGTTGTGAAAATTTAGGAACAAATGATGCTTATTCCACACTTTACTCAGATAAAATTGCTATCTGCTCGGCAAGAACATTATGCTCTGGTAATAGCTCTGTCTCTATTATTTATCTGTTGGTGCAGAACATGTTTGCTCAAATATTAGCAGCTTAAAACAACAAATTATTATCTCAGCCTGTTTATAAGGGCCAGGTCCTGGAAGCTTAGCTGGATGGTTCTGACTCAGTCACTCATGAGGCTGTGGTCAAGCTGTAGCTCAGGGCACCATTCATACAAAGACTTGACTATGGATGAAGATTCTACCCTCAAACTCACTCACATGGCTGTTGGCAGAAGACTTCACTTCCTTGCCAAGCGAGCCTCTCTATTTGGCAGCTCATGACTTGGAAGCTGGCAACAGAGTGATTGTGGGGAGAGACAGAAACCAGAGGGAGAGAGAGAATGAGAGAGGAAACACTGTCTGTTATGACCTACATCTCAGAGTCACACACCATCACTCCTGCTTACTAAATTCATAGAAGCAAATCACTAAGTCCAGCCCACACCACAAGAGGGGTTCATGTAAGGGTATGAATACCAGGAGGCAGGGATCAATAAGGGCCATTTGGGGTGGTGCTTATCACAGCCACCAACTTGCTGACTGAATGTGAACAAGGGACTATGCCTCTTGGAGTTTTACCTTTTCTTTCAAGTTTAAGGATTTTCCTGTATAACCCCTTCAACATCAATTTGGGCTCTCACAGATGATAATATAATGGAGAATGATTAGATACTGGAGGACTTGGACAGAAGCATAGTCAGTGAATGGGAAAATTTGACTTTACTACCCAAAAGGGACTGCTGAATTATTTCTGGTTTTGTTTTTGGCCATCTGAAACATCTGCCAAGGGTGCCTTGTAGCAGTGATCAGTACCACTTGTAAGTAATTATCATAGATTGTTTTACATATCACTATTTAATGTTTTACATATCACTATTTAATGATGGTTTCTCAGATTTCCTCATCTCATCTTTAAGGACACTGAGATCCAGACTTGTTTCATATGCTGCTATGCCAATGACTGGTATTTATCTTTGTACAATAGTGTATGTAATAGGACTACTTTTGCTAAAAAAATTAAATAAATAACATGTGTTGAGAATTACTAAGTGCCTAGCACTCTTCTACATGTTCTTTGAAGCCTCCCAACAATCCTGGTGAGGTAGAACCAAAATTTGCTTTGGTCACACAAACATGGCATGGCCTCGTCAGGCTTCATACCAGACAGTCTGGTACAGAGAGGCCACAGAACTTGCACATGATCATAAAGCAAATTCAAGTAGGGAATGCAGCTTACAATCACATACCCAGGGAACTCACACTCATGGCAGATGTTGCCGTGGTTCTGGAATGACTCAACTCTTCCTTAAGTGTATTCAGACTCCAAAACTGCAGGCAAATAAAGAGGCTGACTGCATGGGATCTAAATTAGGGTTCTGAGTACATTAGATACTCTTAAATTTTAGGAAGTCAATGTGAACCCCAATTTCTTAACTACATGTCAAATTTAGTAATTTTACATTCCAAAAGCATAAAGTTTCCCTGTTGCTATAGTGTCAGATGATTTCATCTTTTGTCCAGTATGTTAAAAAGGAACTGGGTTTCCATGTGAGAATAAAGTGACAATGGTAGCTAGGTACGAGTTGACAGACACTAGTCTCAGTAAACACAAATTATTTCTCTTGTTTTTGTTTCCAGAGTGAGTCACATGCTAGAGAATCCCCGGAATCGCTTACAATGAGGTACACAGGATAACTAAAACTTCCCTGAAGCCTTTTTGTCAGTATTTGTTGTTTTGCAGATCTACTCAACAGTTCAGAGAAAATTCTGAGCATATTTGCTGGCTGCTTCAGTGAAAACAGCATAGAGCACATAGCTTTTCTCTAATGCTTTGAGGAAATAATCATATGCACTAGAATACTGACTCTTGAGTTTTCTTCATGTTTAATTTGTTTAGCACAAATTAATGCTGAGAGTGCCACAATGTAGTGCACTGAATATGGTTGGCTAGATAAAATACAGGACTGAGTTAAATTTGCATTTCAGATGAACAACAAATAAATATTTAGTGTAAAATATTTGGTACCTATTTAAACTAAAAAAATATCTGTTCCTTATATAAAATTCAAATTTAACTGGGCATCTGTATTTTCATTTGCTAAATCTGGCAAACTTAATTTGGGGGCCTTGAGAAGAATTGAGAATATTCTCTTCCCTATTGTTTTGGGGAATGGAGGCCTCATTTCTTTGGACTCCACTTTAAAGTGTAAACTAAGTAACAACTGAGCTTCCTTATCTTATGAAAATAAGGAGAGGCTTTGAGGTAAAATAGACTAGTTTCCAACTTAGCTCTGCTATTTACTATCTGTATGACCAGGAGCAAAGTACTCACATGTTCTTGAAAATTGTTCCTTTATATTTTCCATTTCTAGCCTACTTTTTAGGATTTGATATTTTTAAAGCAGTTTTAGGTTTACAATAAATTGAAAGGGAGGAACAGAGATTTCCCATTTACCCATTGCCCACACACATACATAACCTTCCCATTTATCAACATCACTCATCAGAGTGGTACATTTTTTTTTAATTGGAGTAAAGTTGCTTTACAATGTGTGTTAGTTTCTGCTGTACAGCAAAGTGAATCAGCTCTACATATACATATAATCCCCTCTTTTTGGGGTTTCCTTCACACTTAGGTCACCACAGCGCACTGAGTAGAGTTCCCTGTGCTATACAGTTGGTTCTCATTGGTTATCTGTTTTATACATAGTAGAGTATATATGTCAATCCCAATTTCCCAATCCATCCCACCCCCTCCCTTCCTTCCTTGGTATCCATACATTTGTTCTCTACGTCGGTATCTGTATTTCTGCTTTGCAAATAAGTTTATCTATACCATTTTTCTAGATTCCACATATATGTGTTAATATACCACATTTGTTTTTGTCTTTCTGACTTAACTTCACTCTGTATGACAGTCTCTAGGTCCATCCACATCTCTGCAAATGGCACAATGTTGTTCCTTTTTATTGCTGAGTAATATTCCATTGTTTATATGTCAGAGTGGTACAGTTTTTACCAAGGATGAACCTGCATTAAAGTATCATAACCAACCAAAGTCCATAGTTTACATCAGGATTCACTCTTGGTGCTGTACATTCCATGGGTTTGGACAAATGTATAATGACATCCATCCATCATTGTAATATCATACAGAATATTATCACTGCCTTAAATATTCTGTGTGCTTTGCCTATTCACCTCCACCCCCACTCCCCCACAATCAGTGATCTTTCTACTCTCTATATAGTTTTGTCTTTTCCAGAATGTCATATAGTTGGAATTATACAGTGTGTAGCCTTTCAGATTGTCTTCTTTCACTTGTTTACATGCATTTAAGGTTTCTACTTGCCTTTTCATGGCTTGATAGCCCATTTCTTTTTTTTTTTTGCAGTACGTGGGCCTCTCACTGCTGTGGCCTCTCCCGTTGCAGAGCACAGGCTCTGGACGCGCAGGCTCAGCGGCCATGGCTCACGGGCCCAGCCGCTCCACCACAGCATGTGGGATCTTCCCAGACCGGGGCACGAACCTGTGTCCCCTGCATCAGCAGGTGGACTCTCAACCACTGTGCCACCAGGGAAGCCCCTAGCCCATTTCTTTTTAACATTGAATAAAATTCCATAGTCTGGAGGTACCACAGTTTAGCCATTCACCTTCAGAAGGACATCTTTGTTGCTTCCAACCTATATTTATCTGTTGCCCATGAGGCATTTCAGGAATATATATCATCCTTGCAGCTTTTGACATCCTTGGGACTGTTGATCTTTTCAGTCAGGTATTAATTCCTTGTTCTTCCAAAGCTGTAAAGCCTTGTGGAGTATACAAGTATACTACATTTACTCTAGTTTTTCTCAGCCCCAGGGTCAAACCGAGTTCTGAGGACTTACAGAGAGAGTTCTTTTTTTCCACCTTGCCATTTAGGGTATCTGAAGTGCTAACGTTCCCCTATTTCACAATTCTCCTTGTAAAAGAGCTCTTTTTGGGGCCCAAACTTCATATTAGCCTATCCTACTCTCCTTCTTCCTTCCCTCCCGCCCTTCCTCCTTTCCTTTATTTTTTTCTTCTCTTTCAATAAAAGTGAAGTTCAGGTCCTATGGAGTTGCCCTGAAGATAAGAGGATTTATTTACAGAGAAAAGAACCCCATGGCAAACTGCTTTCCCCATCCAGAATATCCTATTCCTTTGCCCATAACCACTGGACTCATTCAATATTCAGTGGGATGAATTCAATGTAGAATTCTATGTAGATGTAGAATGGGCGATATAGAAATAAAGCTTATTAAAAAGCCCAAATTGCATAGTATTTATCAGAGAAAAACAGAACAAATGACTATTCAAATTTAAAGGACTTGGGCAATATTGTGCAATTGATGTGTTTTTTTGTTTTTGGACTGTTTGGGGTTGAACCTTAGAATCTGTTTATGCTTTATTTTGGGTGTAAAGTAACAGGACTTAATGAAGCGATATTCTGGAAAAACGCCAGAACTAAGAATCAAAAGAATGATTTCAGTTAGGCAAAAATCCAAAGGTATGATAATGGCAAAAACACCAAGCTATGTCATAGCTGAACAGAACATGCAGGATTTCTGAATGTACCTGCACTTCCCCACGTGTTCGTCTCATTTCCTAGAAAGCTCTTTTCCCTTTTTCATTCTAAAATTTTTTATTCTTACCATGAACCACCTTTCTACTGCCCAAATGTGTGTTCCATCTCACCCAACCATTTTACAGCTTATGCACCTTGCAAATATTTCTCTGACTGCATATGACACTTGCAATTTTAATGATATCTTTGCATGTTTCTCTTATCTCCTTGAAGGCAGGGACCATCTCCTATTCATCTCTGTGTTCCCAGTTGTCTCTTTAGCATAGAGCTCAGTGCATAGTATTCTGTCATAAAAGTTTGGTGAATTGAACATAGCAGGATTGTTGACTATAAAGTGAGAGATGCACATTTGAATTATTTCAATCCATCACATGTATTATTCTCAACTATTAAACATGTTTAAGGCTTTAAGGAATTATAAAAAAAGACAACAGAGTTGTGAACAATTTGATATGTCAGGAATTGGAAGATATTAATCTTCTGGTACCTAGGTGTTCATTCCAACATTGATATGTATCCTTTATTTTCTTATCATGCCTGGAGTCCAGATAGATTTTTATTAGCTCATCAAACAATGCTGTAGACTTGACTTGTATTTAAATCAGTATAATTAGTATAATCTTAAAAATAAAGCAAATGGGGCTTCCCTGGTGGCGCAGTGGTTGAGAGTCCGCCTGCCGATGCAGGGGACGCGGGTTCGTGCCCCGGTCCGGGAAGATCCCACATGCTGCGGGGCGGCTGGGCCCGTGAGCCATGGCCGCTGAGCCTGCGCGTCCGGAGCCTGTGCTCCGCAATGGGAGAGGCCACAACAGTGAGAGGCCCGCGTACCGCAAAAAAAATAAATAAATACAATAAAGCAAATGAAATTGCAAAGTAGGCCTGGATATTTAGTTATGAATTTTTAAGTGCCTAATAAATTTAAGTGAGATAAAAGAGCAATATACCTCCCTGTGATCTGATGCATAAATTTTTGAGGGCACCAGCTGATGTTACAGACTTACTGTCTTTGGGGTTCCAGCAAATTTACCTGATCCAGATAAGATTTCATTTGCAGAAAATTTTAATGGATTTTACCCCAAAGTAAATGCATTTTTCTTGTTTCTGTATCAGAAGACTGTTTTCCACGAATTTCAGTTAGTCCGAAACTTTCCGTTTTTTTGATGAGTGGGCGCCAGTCCAGAGGGTTTTCTAAGAAGGCACTTTTCTTACAAGCTGGATGTAGGAATGAGATAATATTAACAGTGAACATTTGTTAAGCATTGACACATCCTGCACTGTGCTGGGTGCTTCACATTTAATCCTCACATCATTCTCTGAGACAGGTGTGATTCCTATACTCACTTCAAATGACTGGTAGCTGCGGGAGAAGCCTGCCTCCAGACCCTGGTCTCTTAAAAGCTGTTCCAATTAGCTGTGGGATGGGCACACATTATTGTTAAAAATTGTGATTAAAATTTACTGCTTATGTAAGTTAAGTTTTCCCCTCACTCAGGTTACCCTGCGTGGAGGGGCTCATGACCAATTAGGTGCAGGTATTGCTATTGGACCTTGAGCAAGTTCTAGTCCGCCAGAACCACGGTCCAAGTGGTTATTCACAGCACGGCCACAAGGGGGCGCTCGCTAAAGACAAAGGAGGCGGCACCTTTCTTTTTCTGTGGGGAAAGTGTCTTTGAAATGTGTGGCTTGGTCTAGAGTGATGGCTGGATCTGGGGGTTTAACCTCGCTACAACTTTTCCAGTGTGTTACAAAGGTCTTCCGACAGTTCAGTTCTCTGCTCGTTATGCTTAATTGCATCACTGGCACATTCCACGAAAATAACATGGTTTTAGAAAGGCTCTTTCCAGGGTGGGTACTAAAAAACACCATAATCAACTAACACAATACAGTTTAGCTACTTTTAAATGAGACTCTTTCTTTTTTAATAGCTTTTTCCTAGAATCTGCCAGCAAGTTCTGTAGAGCTGGAAGATGGATAGATCAAGAGCTTTTGCTCACAGCAAAGAGGAATTTGATCATCAACATGAAATTGAATAAAGAATGCAGTTTGGAACCAAGTGGCTGAAAATACAGTTTTCATCGACTTAAGATAATTATGCTAAATGCACTCATTTAATTTAATAACTATATTATTGTAACTGTGGATTAAAAACATATGCCACAACAAAAATTTGAGAGAAAGCTTTATAGAAAAAAAGGAAATTGACTCATCATTTAATAAACTCCTAACAAGGAGAAGAATTCATCTCAGACAGCTGTAGAAATTCAAGGGTTTAATGTAATCTCTTTTTTTTTTTCCATTTTAAGTACTTACATAGATCATTCCATATAAGCCTATTAAGGTTTCATTTCCCTATGCATAGTTTCATAAACTGAGTAGGGAGAAACACCTAAAAAATAATTATCATGAAAATCTAAATTTCTGTATGTGTGTGTATGTGTATTCGATGTTTTGTTTTCCGAGTTTTAATATCCATAGTAACACTTGAATATAGTCCTCCACATTCACATGTGAACATAATGTATTCACTCATTCAATGATATTTATTAAAAGCTTACTATATGCTAGGCAGTATTCCAGGCACTTGGGCTCCATTAGTAAACACAATAGCCCCAAATCCCAGTCACTGTGAAGTATATATTCTAGTGAAAGAAGAAAGGCAACAAACAAAAAACTGTAATGGATAAGTAAAAGACATGGTGTGTTAATATATAAATACCATTGAAGAACAGATCAGGTTAAAGAGGATTTAGGAGTACTGAGGACAATTGTCATGAGGCCAAGAGTAAGCCTGATTGCAAGAGTGAAATTTGAAAAAGACTTGAAGGAGCAAAGGGTATTTCCTTGCATATTCCTGGAGCAGATGAGGGAGCAGCCCGTGCAAAGGCTGCCACAGGCAGAAGGACAAAGCATATGACATAATCTGACTTAAGTTTTTAAAAGATTCACTTTGATATTTATGTTGCAAATAGACTGCATGTATGCGTGGGGTGGGTGGAGTGTCTAGATTTCCTAGAAGAGATGGTGGTAGCTACTACCAGAGTGATATCAGTGGACCCTGAGTTAATTTTGAAGGTTGAATCAACTGGATACCCTGAGAGACTGGATGAAAGGGGTGGAAGGATGAGAGGGGCCAGAGATGCCTCTGAGGTCTTTGGCCTGAGCAGCCGGAAGGATGGGGCTGTCTTCAGCTGGCATAGGGAAGAGTGTGTGAGGCAGAGAGGGTGGGGAGAGGATGAGAACTTCAGCAATGGGAAGGATGAGTTTGAGATGCTCACTGGACACCTGCGTGGCACTTGGATACAATCCTCTCTTCCTGTAAGGAATGGGAACCTCTGGTCCAAGACCACCCTCCCCTTCTCCCATCAGACATCTCAATCAAAATGTCCTTCGTTCCTCCTAGCTTAATGAAGCTTAGGCTCTTTCTTAACACAGGGACCCAGATACTCAATACTTCCTGACTGAAGTTTGAAAGTAAAATGAACCCTAGTGGGTTTCTTGCTAGGCTATATCTAAAGACAACCAGATTCCTCCACGTCGTCTGGTTATCGTAGCCAAAGAGCTCTTTTAAATATATATGTTATCAAAATCTAAATGGGGGGCAGGGTTGGCATGAAACCCAGGTTATTCGAGCTTGTAACTTAGTGTTTCCCTGTGGAATAACTGTGGCCTTCTACATTTTCCTAGGATGGGAAGGAACAATGCAGTGCCCTAGAAATCTGTCTCAACCCTGACAGCAGACAGACTTTTCCTGAACTGCTTTGTAGCTGTCATCCTATTCTCTTTGGCAATTTTTTTTTTTTTTTTTTTTCATTTGCAGGGTGAGAGAAAGTAGAACAGGTACCATGGATTTTACCAGCAATAAAGCATGTCTGATGTGAGAGGCCTACCCTTCTGATTTCCTAATGAGAAAACACTTTGTTGGAAGGAGGAGAACAGAGGTCTGATTCTCTTTTACCAATTAAAGCTCTGTGTCTTGCACACTCTTCTACCAGTTACTAGAATTTAACAAAGGGTAAGTGAGAGGTCATGGTAAATGTCTCCCCTGGCACCTAGACACCAGAGAGTAGGGCATTTAAAAAGAAATAATTGAAATAAAGTCTAAAAGACATGCTATAAGATGCATCACTTCTTCATCTCAAAAGGAGTTTATTAAGTGTGTCCAGACTTTTGTTCCATTAAAGAAAAAAGCTTTTGCATTTCTCTGAAGGCGGCAATGATCCATTCGGTAATGTGACAAGAAATGTACATACAACTCATGCTAGTTAGTGGGATTGTCTTTGTCTGTCTGTCTTGCTGCACATAAACACAGATGTCAGGAGAGAGTCTCTTTGTCTGTTAATCTGAGTATGGAAAACTGCTGACACAGCAGCTACGATATCTGTATAATCTGTCTACATGCTGTTCTTCCCTGGTTTATAGAGTAGGGTTTTTTTTTGTTTTGTTTTCTTGGTTTTTGGGGGTTTTTGATCTGAATATAAATCAACAGAAAGAGAGCTTTAGAGCTATTTAGAATTCTAACAACTTGTGTTAAGACAGAAACCCCTTTGACTATGTGATGTTGTCATGAATTCACTCATTTAGTAAAACCACAACTGTCTTCCTTTGTATTACCCTGAATTTGTGTGTCTGAAAAAAGGAGCAATGTACCTAAAAATGGATTTCAAAATAAGTCCGTCGTTTCTTTAAAAAAAATTATCATTCTACAAATGCCTATGAGTTTCTGGAGAAAAACATAATTTGAAAAGATACATGCACCCCAATGCTCATAACAGCACTATTTACAATAGCCAAGATATGGAAGCAACCTAAGTGTCCACTGATAGATGAATGGATAAAGAAGATGTGGTATATATACCCTGTGGAGTACTACTCAGATTTGCAGCAACATGGATGGACCTAGAGATTATCATACTAAGTGAAGTAAGCCAAACATAGAAAGCCAAATATCATATGATATTGCTTATATGTAGAATCTAAACAAATAATACAAATGAATTTATTTACAAAACAGAAACAGACTCACAGACATAGAAAACAAACTTATAGTTACCAAAGGGGTGGGGGAGGGATAAATTAAGAGTGTGGGATTAAAATATACTCACTACTACATATAAAATAGATAACCAGCAAGGACCTACTGTATAGCACAGAGAACTATACTCAGTATCTTGTCATAACCTATAATGGAAGAGAATGTAAAAAAGGAATATATAGATTTACATGTATAATTGAATCACTTTGCTGTACATTTGAAACTAACCCAACATTGTAAATCAACTATATTTCAATAAAAATTCAAAAAAAAACAATTTCACCTTTCTACAGAGAAAATATAAATTTATATTGGGTAGTAAAAAAAAAAAAATGCTTATGAGTTTCTTCACTAGTAAAAGAGCATTTTAACAGAATTGGCAAATTAAAGCCTACAAGAGCCAGCACTCCTCTCTTCAAGTTAGAGCCATGAAAACCTGTAGTGCTCCCCACTGGAGGCCCCCGGTGCTGTGGAAGATAGAAATGTCACCCACCATCTGGTGAAGCACTCGAGGAATGTGTGCCTCTCCGGTTCTGTGATTAGCAACGTTATTAAGGAGGTAAACTGATAAGATAATGGGGGTGAAAGAGTGTTCTTAGGCCCAACGATGAAGTGCAAAATGGAACATTCCGGCTGCTTACATGCTCCAGTTGATGGCTTGATTAGTATACGTATCATGGAGAGATGACAGAAAGTAAGTCAGAAGAGAGAAATATAACTTCAATTCTGTTAAGTTTGAATTATAAGGTAAGAGATTTCTCCCTAAGCATGTTGTCAGACTGAGTATATGTTTATTCAAAGAAGTGTTATCTCCTTCTCAACAACCTTGTTATAGAATCTTGTGCTGTTCTTGCACTTTTTTGTTGTGGTTTTGTTTTTATAGTTACCTTAACGTCCTTCAGCATAATTCCTTGGAAAACCTCAATGATGAGGGCATTTCATCTTCTGAGGGTGGCTTTCTTGAAGCTATCCAGTCATTTAAGGATGGTTAGAGGATACGATGAAAAAATGATTAAACTGAATAATATTGATTTGGTCAAATAGTAGTGATTCTCAAAGTGTGATTCCAAGATAAGTAGCATCAGAATCACCTGGAGGGTAGGTGGTCTCACCCTCAGAGGTTCTGATTCAGTCGGTCTGGGGAAGGACCTAAAAACTGACATTTCTAACAAGTTTCCAAGTGATACTGATGTTGCTAGTCTAGGGACTACATTTTGAGAATCACTGAAATAATATACAATCTTAAAATAATTGTCCTGATTTTATTTTGTATTTCAAAACTGCTTTTAAAAGTAGTTCCAGGGCTTCCCTGGTGGCGCAGTGGTTGAGAGTCCGCCTGCCCATGCAGGGGACACGGGTTCGTGCCCCGATCCGGGAAGATCCCACATGCCGCGGAGCGGCTGGGCCCGTGAGCCATGGCCGCTGAGCCTGCGCGTCCGGAGCCTGTGCTCCGCAACGGGAGAGGCCACAACAGTGAGAGGCCCGCGTACCGCAAAAAAAAAAAAAAGTAGTTCCAAAGCATCCCCCAATGTCAGCATTTAGAAAAAGTCTAAAAACCTTTGAAAGCCACTGTTTTATATAGGCAAATATTCTGTGGATTCTGTTGCATTTGTTTCTAAACAAAAAGCCCAAGAACTTCATGGCTCCCCGCTAGGAGGCTGACCCAGCTGAGCCTGGAAGAGCTTGGTATATGGTGTGCAAACACCTCCCACAGGATCACTGCCACCAGCCACCTCTTGTTTGTGTGTCACAAGTACAGGGAAAGAGGATTTTTGATTCTGCTTTCTAACATCCAGAAGTTTTGTTAGAAGCTTATCATGCATCTTCACTTCTCCATTCAAGAAAAAAAATTAGGCTTGGAGAGCTGATTTTTGAAAAATTAGAGTAAAACTGATGCCATGACTTACCTATGTGAAACTCTTCAAATGCCTCCCCTTTGGGGATTACTGTATGCCTTGTCTGTGAGACACTAAGCTCCATGAGGGCAGGAATCATTCCTTTCATGGTAATTGTTGTGTATTCCATGCTTCAAATGGTACCCTGGAGCAGAACTGGCACTCTGAAAATTTATTTATTTTATTTTTTCTTGAATTAAAAAAAATCTTTTTATCTTTTGACCTCTCTGTAAATTTATTTTGAATATTAAAATCCAAAATCTTGGTACATAAGGCCCTTCATGATCTGTCCCTTTCTTTCCTCTCCCTCCATACCTGGTCCATACCTTGGCCATTCAGAAATACTAATTTTACTAATTTTTCTAAATCACCATGCTCTTTATCACTGCCATAGAACCACATTGGCAGCTTTATTTTTATTACTGGTTGAAAAATCTTGTGACCTTTGGAAAAGTAAATTAGAATTGGTTGAGCCTGATCTAGTAGTTTGCTTAGACCCTCAAGACAGTCGTTTAGTATTTAGTCCATGTAGTTAAAATGAATTATTGGTTAGCAGAAATGATAACTATTTTAGATATAACAGCAGAGCATTTGAAGAATATCTCAAGCGGCTACGGTGGGAATAGTAACTGAAAGGGCAGTTGCCTCTTCTTTTATCTAATCAAACTTGGGGAAGGGGACTAGGGCACAAAGGATTTCTCTGACATTTTCCTGGCCCTCAAAGAGCTTGGCAATCCATCTGAAAGTCAGTATTATCTTTAAACTACTTAAATTGAATACTTTTAACTTGCTTTTGTTAGAAAAGATAGAGGTGTTTGATTCTGAAATTCTGAAAAGTCAGCAAGCAGTGTGAATGTTCCAGACCAAAGAGAATATACTTTGCTTTATATTAGTAAGAAAGTGTGAGTTACAGTGTGTTCCAGTTGGAATGAAGAAAGGATAGAAGATCATATTAAATATTATTCTAAATTGCCAGAATTGTTACAAGCATTGGTTAGGTCTGTTAAGGAGTGCTGTGGTCTGAATGTTTGTGTCTCGCCAAAATTCTTATGTTCAACTCCTAATCCTCAAGGTGATGGTATTTAGCAGATGGGGACTTTGGGAGGCGCTCACGTTATGAGGTGGAACTTTCATGAATGAGGTTAGTGTCTAATAAAAGAGGCTCCAGAGAGTTCTACAGCTCTTTTCACCAAGTAAAGACACAGTGAGAAGTTGTTGGCTATGAACCAAGGAGAGGGCTCTCACCCAGCCATGTTGGTATCTTGATCTTGGACTATCCAGCCTCCAGCACTATGAGAAAAAAATTCTGTTGTTTATAAGTGGCCCAGTCTGTTGTATTTTGTTATAGCATCCTGAACAGACTAAGACACAGAGTGAAATATAGGCATGACCATGGATACAGAGACAAGAGGACCTAGAAATCTGCTTTGGTGACACTCACTAAATGACTACAGTCAATAAATCTTTTCACCCATCTGTCAGGACTCTGGTATGGATAAGTGCAGGTGATATGTACAGAAAAAACAAAGGCACTACAGATTATACATTTATTACTATTCAGCAAAAGCCAGGAGATGTTCTAGATATTTCACCTACCCTAGTGGTTGAACGTGTTGGCTCCAGGTTAGACATATCTGCATTCAAATTCCAGCTCTATCATTGAAGGACTCTGTGACATTGGACACCCATATAAGTTATCTTATATGTAAAATGATGACACTAATAGTACTAATATCACAGGTATGTTTTGAGGATTCCCCCAGATAATCAATGTAAACTTCTTGGCACAAATTGCTCAATACACACAAACTATTATTAGCAAACTACTGCTATATATGCTTTATGTGAGGATGCAAAATGGACACTGACTTGCCAGGATATCTCACCTTTTCTGATCGTAGCTGTTTTTATTTGTAAGAGAATCAGTCGTCTCTCCCCTTTACTGTCAGGTGTGTTGTAAAGGCATATTTAAGCAGCAGTAGCTTATTTATTCACCAGAAGACCCACTGAAATCACATGCTGCTTCTTAAGGACCTGGTTTTCTTGAGCCAACTCTGCAGGATGACAGCTTATATTTAGTTTACATTCCTGCAGTTTGGTTCACTGATTTAAAATCGATTCCATCCATCCTCGTGCATTCATGGATATCAGTCTGAATTTAGACCAGGTACATGGCAACAGATTTTTACCATGTAAATATGAAGTACCGACATGCGAGGTGCTAGACAGAATGCTTCAAAAAGCAAACCACACCTGTATAGCTCAAATCATAACAAAGTCTACTTCCCAGAATTTACTCTGACACTAAAATGTGCCATCAAATCTTAGCATGAGTTTTATAAAAACATCGGCAAGTTCAAACATCGGCATTCAAATAAACAACAGGTGCTCACTGTTTGGACAGACCAGAAGAGAGCCTGCAATAGTTAGGTTTCTGCCTTTTTGGTTTTCCTCCTTGATTCCTTCTTACCTGAGTGCCTGAAGCTGATTTCTGTACTTTTGTTTAAAACATGCTACCCATTTGCTTTTTCTCAGGCAGGCTCAAACACACTTTCAGAAGTCAGAGAAGTCACTATACTCCCATACCTTGATTGTCTCACCCCTATAGGTACCCAGTGCCCAGTCTCAGGGAAGTGAGGCTACATCGCTGTGGCAAGTCCGGCTCATAAGGGCAGCACGGTGGTGACCTCTGTCCCTGAGGGACCGGCATCACTGGGCAGTGGGGACTGCTCCAGTCTCTAGATCCTGCCCTTCTTTTTCTCCCCCACCATCTCTGGGCTATGCAGGGTGCCCAAGTCTTTTGGAACAAGTCACCCTGGATTAAAACTTCAAATCTCCACAAAGCACTGGGAAAGACGTGACGCTTCTTGGTTTCCAGTGGCCTTGTTTGCTTTCTGCTCCCCTTTATAAAATACCTGTCCCATTACTTTTGATTCTCTAATTTCTCTCAGCTGAACCCAACATTGTACGGCAGAGAGCATAATCCTGAGCAATTGACTCTTGCGTGTATTTGATGAAGAGGAGAAGACAGCACAAGTATGCTGAGTTCCTGGTGACAGACTCTGGAAGGGCAGATTAAATACTTCAGAGAAGAAGAACCGGGCTTCCCTGGTGGTGGCGCAGTGGTTGAGAGTCCGCCTGCCGATGCAGGGCACGCAGATTCGTGCCCCGGTCTGGGAAGATCCCACGTGCTGCGGAGCAGCTGGGCCCGTGAGCCATGGCCGCTGAGCTTGCGCGTCCGGAGCCTGTGCTCCGCAACGGGAGAGGCCACAGCAGTGAGAGGCCCGCGTACCACAAAAAAAAA
>RJWK010031870.1:0-23976 GCA_004363435.1 Platanista minor | reverse complement strand
TAGTCATCAATTTTATACACATCAGTGTATACATGTCAATACCAATCGCCCAATTCATCACACCACCATCCCCACCCCACCATGGTTTTCCCCCCTTGGTGTCCACACGTCTGTTCTCTACATCTGTGTCTCAACTTCTGCCCTGCAAACCGGTTCATCTGTACCATTTTTCTAGGTTCCATATACATGCGTTAATATACGATATTTGTTTTTCTCTTTCTGACTTTACTCTGTATGACAGTCTCTAGGTCCATCCACATCTCAACAAATGACTCAGTTTCTTGCCTTTTTATGGCGGAGTAATATTCCATTGTATATATGTACCACAACCTCTTTATCCATTCGTCTCTCAATGGGCATTTAGGTTGCTTCCATGACCTGGCTATTGTAAATAGTGCTGTAGTGAACATTTTGGTACATGACTCTTTTTGAATTATGGTTTTCTCTGGGTATATGCCCAGTAGTGGGATTGCTGGATCATACGGTAATTCTATTTTTAGTTTTTTAAGGAACCTCCATACTGTTTTCCATAGTGGCTGTATCAGTTTACATTCCCACCAACAGTGCAAGAGGGTTCCCTTTTCTCCACACCCTCTCCAGCATTTGTTGTTTGTAGATTTTCTGATGATGCCCATTCTAACTGGTGTGAGGTGTTACCTCATTGTAGTTTTGATTTGCATTTCTCTAATAATTAGTGATGTTGAGCAGCTTTTCATGTGCTTCTTGGCCATCTGTGTGTCTTCTTTGGAGAAATGTCTATTTAGGTCTTCTGCCCATTTTTGGATTGGGTTGTAAAATGATATTTTTAATGTTACTAGATTGACTATGGATGCTAATGATAGCTCAGTGGTATGGGGAGAGGGGAAATGTGGTGAAGAAAACTGGGAGGAGAGGAAGTGAAAGAAAGAATGTGGGTGACAGTAGAAAGGGGAGTGCTTGGGGAAGTGAGAACTGGAGTCCATGACGGCCCACATCCCAGGCCACAGAAAGATGTCCACGCCTTCTGCTCTAAAGCCTTTTCACATAAATCTCCCTCTATTCAGAAAGTTCTGATCTCAGGTTGCTATTTCCATAACTGAAATCTTACCAAAATCAGTCCTGAGAAAGGTATTAATTTTAGTTTCTCCTGCTTCATCGTAATAATCATTATCTCATTGAGGGTTAAATGAGATATTTGTTACATTTGCACAATGGCTGGCACTGAATAAGTTTCAATAGTTAACTGTCATGAAGTGATGAGGTCAACTTTTATTTAATAGATGAGAAATCAGAGGTTTAAAGTGGTTATGTTTTATAGATTATAACTGAAGAGCCATGTTAAACCTGGCCTCCTGACCCAACTCCCAGGCTCTTTCCTACTAAGTTATATTTATCTTGGAGTCAGGTTGCTTTCTGATCTTCCCAAAGGCTGAAAACAAACACTGATGTGCAGAAGTTAAATGTTTGCAGGATTTTCCTTGAAAACCATCTTCACAGTTCAGGTATATTATCTGGTTTTCATTTTTTTCTGTTTTCCATTTCAGAGGACTTTAAATGTGTGCAGTAGTATAAGATGATGTCTGGGTTATTTAAGTCTTTGGGAGAAATAGGTTGCAAGAGAGTGGGGGAAGTATTCTTAAATTAAGTGTAAAAATATTCTCACACAGTGCCATTAACCTTGCAGGGCCCGTCAACCTCCAGTTCACTCTTGCCTGGTGTCAGATGTGTTGGAAGGCTTTGACAAACAGTTGATATGCCAGAGACAGCTAAAAGCCTCAGAGAGGTGCATAGAGACGTAAATCTATCATCTAAATAAACTCCACTAGTGGCAGGTGTCTCAGAACTCTAACTCACGGTGATGTGGGCACATGGGTTTTGTTAACCAGAAACAGCATTTTAACACTGACAGCTTCTAAAAAAGACAGCTCTAGATAGGAATTTACTATCTGCAGAACTGCAAACTAATCTTGCCTTCAAATGAAAAGATTGTAGTGCAGCTCACTTTATAAGAGCGGAGAAGGATGTCATTGTTGCGTTTATTTCCTAACGTCTGAATCTTTTAATGCATAAGCAGTTTTTATATCTACTGTTCTTGAAACTTGACCAGAATGAAAACTTTGGTTATGGAAAGTTATGTACAATTAAGGTTTGACCACTTTATTTTTATGCTTGTGAGCAAGTCTTGGAAAAGTCCGCAGTAATTTTTTTTTGAGGTTTATTGGTTTTTAAAAATGCTTTTATACATTTCTTTTTATCTCTATTTTCTTTTTCTTTCTTCTTTTTCATGGAAAGGCATTTTATTTTAAATACAGTAGTGTGTACATGTCAATCCCACACTCCCAGTCTTTCCCTACCCACCACCCACCCTCCACCGCCCTTTCCTCCTGGTAACCGTAAGTTCATTCTCTAAGTCTGTGAGTCTGTTTCTGTTTTGTAAATAAGTTCATTTGTATCATTTTTTTTTTTTTTAGATTCTACATATAAGCGATTATTACCTTTATATTATTAAACAATTCTGGTTCTTTTGAATCATGCCAGGCACTGTATTAAACTCAATATTAACATTTTACCTGTCCACCCTTTGTAATTTTATTTATTTGAGAATAACCTTAAAAGGCCAGATCATTGTAGTTAGTAGTTTTGCCAAGACTTCTGTGGCTGTTGTCTAAGGCATTAGTGAGTGAGCCTAGCTGACCATCTAGTGTTGACATGTAGACACAACCTTGTCACCTCTGTATGTCAGAACACATGTTATGTTCTACATGGAGAGGTATGTGCTCTATTGCTTCTCATGAATTTGGGAGTTTACAGAGGTCTTAGAACCTCTGACAAAATCTTCTGCCATATATGGTGAATGGGTGATTTGCATCCTTGAGAATGATGGTCTCCTTCCTTTTCATATATGAGGTGGTCAACAGAATCCCCCTTTCTTGAGCAAAAGAAGGGATATGAAACAATTTTCTCCTCAAGCAGACCCTGGAGGAAAGCACCCCAGCTGTGATGGGTGAGCGTGGTATGGAATGAGCAGATGGTCAGCCAAACAACTCTACATTCAGGTGCCTTGTCAGTGTCCCCCAAAACCAATCCCAGAGCTTAATACCTCTTTGCATGTAGGAAGTTAGTTACAATTCTTTCTGTGTATGCTGAATTTTTCAATACTTTAGTAAAAGATTCAGCTGACCTGTTCAGTTGGTTTGACCTGACTTATCAGGATGGATAAGCTAGCTGCTAGAGAAATTAAAGAGATAACCTTTCTCTTAGATATTTTATTTAGTCTTTTTGAAAGTTTTTTATTTGGGGGATAAATTAAATCTTGGGAGCAATGATTTGTCTTGTTAGTATTCTTAAAATAAGTCAACCCTCACTTGTCCCCACTCGTGGAAATGTGCAGTTAGCAACACAGCCTGTGGGATGGAACTGACATCTACCATGTGTGTGCCCTGCACTGGGGGCTGTGCCACTGCCATCATGTGCATCACCCTTGTGGTCCTCAACAGTTCTTCATGTGTTTAGGATTACAGTCCCCCCTTTGCCATGCCTGTTGTGGGCACCCTACTGAAATGAAAACCAGAATAAACAGCAACGACAAAAGCCCAAAGTTCTTGCTTTCATAACATTTTATGCTAAGCATTATTCCAGCCCATTTTTATTGGAAATTCAGGTGGTTTTAAGGAAATTGAGATATATGACTATTCATTTAAGATATACATGTGGGAAGTGGTTGAGCTGGGATTAAATTGATCTGTATCACACTAAAGCCCTTGCTGTTTGCACTAAAATTCATTAATGTCTGGCATATTAGACTTTTGAAACTTAGAATATACTGAATTTTTTAGGGTAGGCTAGGAATCGAGACACAGAACTACACCAACAATAATAGTGAAGGCTCGCTGTGAAAACTGCAGTTCAGTAGGAAGTAGACAGTTGTGTGGGCACCCCACCCCCAAAATCTTGTTTAAGATGTTTCTCATTCTAGATGGGAATAGGCAGCATCATCTCTAGGATGGGGACACAATAGCCTGAGCTCCTGCTGGAGTCTAATATCCATGGATTTTTTTCTTAAGATAAAATGTCACCTGTCATTTTCCCCTGGAACTTGAGGACTTTGTGTTCAGTTATTTTAAGATTTGTTTGTTGCCCTAATGTGTGGATAAAGCTACTTCTTTTTATTTCATTCATTCATTTATTTATTTATTTTTGGCTGCGTTGGGTCTTTGTCGCTTCGCGCAGGCTTTCTCTAGGTGTGGTGAGCAGGGGCTACTCTTTGTTGCAGTGCGCGGGCTTCTCATTGCGGTGGCTTCTCTTGTTGCGGAGCATGGGCTCTAGGCGCACGGGCTTCAGTAGTTGTGGCACGTGGTCTCAGTTGTTGTGGCGCACGGGCTTAGTTGCTCCTCGGCGTGTGGGAATCTTCCCGGACCAGGGCTCGAAGCCATGTCCCCTGCATTGGCAGGTGGGTTCTTAACCACTGCACCACCAGGGAAGTCCCAAGCTACTTCTTTTGACTAGTGTACTTTCTCTATCCTGGAATTTTTTTCTTTTGTAATTGAGCCTAACATATATCCTATTATAGCCTGACAAATTGTGATTGGAATCGAAATCTTGCCAAGGTGCATTGAGTTAATGGTTTTGGTACATCCTGGGGTCACTTCTTGTAGCACGGAGGCACTTTAATGGGACTCTCAGAAGTCGAGCAGTTAATCCTGCCTCACAGCACAGGCCAGAGGCTTGTTTCCTGGGGAATCCACTTTGTATCTCACAGCCTGACTCCTGCCTTCTGGCAGCACATCAAAGCAGCTGAACATTTTGAGTTTTGGTGCAACTATCACTCATTCATCAGAGTTCTGTCTGGGTGATATATGTTTTTGAAAACAGATGTGGAAACTGAGGTGACAGATGTTGAGAATGGACCTGTTGTTGAAGCTCATATTGTCACACATGCTGTAGGAAGACAGGTTGTTAGCATTCAGAGTGGAGCACCTACAATCTGGTGAATTCAACATGTTGTTTGCATAGCTCTTGGATTAGTCTTTGTGGTTTGATTTGCATTGCTTTGGGGGTAATTAAAAGCTGTCCTCACCCCCACCCGCTGTGTGTGTGCTAAAAAATAGTAAACATGAAACAGGGTAGTAGCTTACTATATTTTAGTGTTAGCAAGATATACCAGTGTTCTTGTGTTGAATATTCTTTTTCATTTTGGCTGCTCTGTGCCAGGCATTATCTAGGTGATCCTACAATAACTATTTGAGGTTGGTATCACTGTTCACATTTTATATTTGATAAAACCGAGGCTAAGAGGAGTTTGGTAATTTGAGTTTGTTCAGCCACTCAGCTTAATCCCAACCACTGTGCTGCCTGTACTGCTTCTGGAATGTGATGTGGCGCAAAGTACCAAATGGAGAAAACGATGCTCTGTGACTCACAGGAACACCTTTAAACGGCATCACGACTCCTGAGTCTCTCATCGCTGTGCCCTGGACCCCAGCTGTATGAGAAGTCAGCTCATCAAGGCAACACAGTGTGTAGTCCACATTTTCAGCCAGACCAGTCACTCTAGGGAAAAAAGCATCTGTACTCAGTGTTCATTTCTGTATCTTGGTCAGATGTCATCCTGAGCCATGGCAGCACGAAGGCACGTTCTCACCTTGGGTTTCTCAGGTTCCAAGTAGATACTTGGGCTCAGGGACATCTGAGTATCTTTAGTACAGTTAAAGGAAGAAAAAAGTTCTTCAACAGGCCTGTTTAATCCATGTCACTAATAATTTTTTCATAACGATGCTTTGATGAGGAGGAAATTTAAGAGAAATTATGCATACAGAATGTTCCCAATTATTATTATTTTTTTAACGAACAGGGAAATGACTTGAATGCCATATTGTGGTTGCCTGTGGATGGCAGGATATTTGAATAAAGAAAGTAATTTTATACATACTATTGTGTACTTTGGAGCTTTACTGCAAGAAGCTCCGTATTGCTTGTAAAAAATCAAAGGAAAAAAAGTACAGTATAAAATTAGGGAAAATGTTATTTGAACACCTTGGTCTTTTATATGACTTTTTGTCTAGTGACCCCAGTAGGAGGGATATGGGACCAGCTTACGGTAGAGAGAGTGTTCATTGGTTTCCTCCCTTTGTCTTCAACACAGACACCCTGAGTCATCTTCCCTCCCTCTCCCTCTCTCTCCCTCCCTCCCTCCCTCTCTCTCTCTCTCTCTCTCTCTCTCTCTCTCTCTCTCTCTCTCTCTCTCTCTCTCTCTCTCTTTCAATTCTGGACACATTTTTTTCTTAGTAATGTTCAGAATTCCATATTCATTTTCTCCTTAATGGTTCAATATGCAAGGTTCTTTTCTGATGTCTTTGGTAGTAATTTTCAGGGAATCCTTGTTTTGCTTGCTAACTAAGACCAATATCTGTATTTTAAATTATTTTCGTCTGTCATTTTAAGAGTATGTAGCTTAAGTAAGTCGAATATAAATTGCCTTCACCCTTTTCTAGAGGTTCCGTATGCAAAAAATAAATTTAAAATGTACTGACATTTCTTTCATTACTTACTATATTCTTAGTATCCTGAGATCAATGTATCCTTGTCTGTCAAACCTAATTTCTATGTGTGTTGGCGGTCCCCAAACCACTCCCAGGTTCAGTGATTCACAAGGAAAACTCACAGCACTCAGCATACAGTTGTTCTCACAGCTGTGATTACACCAAGCAAACTCAGCAAAGGGAAAAAAAAGGCACATGGGGTGGAGACTGGAGGAAACCAGCTGCAAGCTTCCGGAGTTCTCACCCAGGGAGGCACACAGTGCTCCCTGATTCCCCCTGGAATGAGTTATGACAATACGTGTAGAATGTTGCCGACCAGAGAGGCTCATTAGAGAGTCGGTGCCCAGAGTTTTTACTGAAAACTGATCACATAGGCACCCTGCGCCTAGCACGTATCACAATTCCAGACTCCCAGAAGGGAAGCAATTGTTCAGCATAAACCATATTGTTTGTACTGTGCAGTCTAGGCACCGTGAGCCATTCTTTTCAGGAGATGGAGGGAATTCTCCCGAAATTCAAGTTCCCAGACACCTGCCAGGGGCTAACCTTGTCAGCAGGACTCTCAAAGGATAGCATTCACAGGCCTGTTATGTTAATTCCGTTCTACACAACATGCAGTAGAAAGCTAGAATATCCATTTATACCAAAGGCAAAAATAAGTTTGCTGGAGCAAAGAATATGTGCATTAACCTCTTTAAGAGTGACTCTGGACATTTTCCCTCTAGCTCACTTTTCACCTCTGTAAAATGCGCGAGTACTTTGCACTTTAGAATTCTGTGATCCTCTATGTTTTCTAATACTTTATACATCAGTGATTCTCAGACTGGGGTCCATGTACCCTAGGGTTATGTGAACACTGTCTCAGAGGTATAATGCAGTGATAGTTCTTTGAGGATCAACTTCCAGATCCTGGACTTTTGTACATGCTGTTTCCTCACATTGGTATGAAGGAGAGAGAACCTTGGAAGGAGCTTCTGGTTCTCCTTTCTCACCACCCTTTTGCTTTACAGAATAAATGAATTACTCTCAGGTAGGTAAACAAAGGGGCAGATTCTGAGGGCAGGTGTTCAGAGACCAAAGCAAAGATAGATTAGGTAATAAACACTGAAGAGAATAGCACATTATTTCGCTTAGGCCATAAATTTATTGCAAAGGTTGTGACCTTATCTACTAGCTGCTCACTGAAATCCATGGTCTTCTCTTCCTTGGGCCACAGCTCCACATCACAGCCTCCCTTGCAGGAAGGAGCTCAGCCAAAGGTATGGGAGGAAAATGATGGGTGACTCCCAGGCTTGGCTTCTAAATACCCCCATCTGTCCTCCTCCTTACTGTTTTCTGGAAAGGAGTTGACCCAGAGAGAGACCCTGGAATCCAAACGTTGAGATGGCAGCGCTTTTGTCCCTAAATGACTGTGGAGGAATGTTAGCCCACTGAACTGTTTTCCAGCCCAATACTGTTATGTGAGCCAGAAACAAATTTCTGTTATGTTTAAGTCATTATATCATTGGACCTATATTTTATCCTAATACACTCAAGATTACCTCTTGGAATTAGAATTCAGAAGTGAGGTGCTTGATATGGGGATGCATATTAATACATTTATTTTATTTTAAAAAATGAATTCAGTCTTTTTCTGATAGAAACTAAATCTGTTTTGACAGATTGGTTTGATAATGAGGACCACCTTTGTCTGTCAGGTTATATATAGGGCTGACATTTCACATAAATTTGGCTTAATTTGCAGTCCCAAAGTTTGACAAATATATTTAAAGCACGTGTATAATTATATCCTGGAATTCTGTGCTGGAAAAGAGTATCCTTTACTTTTTTTTCCAATCTTAAAATTAAAAAATAAAATTTATAAGGGTTAACTTTAACATATGCAAGGAAAGATACAGTTTTCCAAAACTCTTTTGGGGGAATTGTAAGCAAAAACAATTGAAGACTGCTGGTATATAAAAGAGGACTGTTAGCAAGTAGTTTAAATGAGTCTTGGTTGATCTGATTAATTAACAGGCAGTTAGTTATTCACTTGTGTAAATGAGCTAAACCTAAAGCAAACAACAGAGACTAATGCTACAGCTTGAACAACTTGTACTCTTGTAAGTCTTCCAAATTACCCTCTTAAAATATTTGTATAGATCTCATCAGGCAGGTGAATGGAAAGGTTGAGTAAGTGAGCTTCCTGTAAGAAAAGTGTATGCATAGGGGGATTACTTCAGTTAGTGTGCCAGTAAACCTGAAATTTTATTGTTCCCTCTCCTTTCCTTAATCTCTTTTATGTACTGAGGAAACACATAGATATGGGATGAACCTCGGGACCTGGGCCAAGTGTTTGTAGGAAAGAAATTGAAGAATAACTAGGTGACTGAAGTGCTAAGGGAAGGACTTAGTCTAACAGAATGCAATTTCCTAAATTTATGATTTGGCAAGCTTGGCACCTGTAGGGTTTTAAATAACTTAAGGGAAACATTCCTACTTGTGCCCCTACAGCATGTCAAACTCACTGCAAGCAAGGAACAGCAGAGTGCAGCCTGAGCATTTGTCCTCCGGGTGGGTCAGCTGTAAAGGATCAGAGGCACTCATCACATCTCACAGGAGGCACTACCCCTTTGACTAAAAGTGCCCCAGCAGTGTGTCTCTGGCATCCATCCACTCTGAAAATGTTGGCAGTCATAAATGCCAGAGTCACACCTGACATTGCTGTTGAAAAACACTGAACACCCCATGGGTCCAGAGCCTGAAGGGGTTAGGGGGAAATCTGGGAAGTAGAATAACTGCTCTGCATGAGGAAGTATGAAGACAGACCTCTTCGAGTTGATGGAAGGTATCCTCTGTATTTCCAGCATCTGCAAAACAAGTATCTAAAACCCTGGAGAGGAGTTCAGAGGGGCAAACAGTGGAAGGTAGGCCAGGGGCTAGTACGGAATGGCATGTGTTACCTCAGAAACTCAAGGGACAGGATGAACATCCCCTGTTTCTCGCACTTCTTTAGAAACTGTGTGAGAGCAGGAATGCAGAGAGCTAATTGCTGGCTAAAGGGGCTTTGTGGGAGGTATTTGGGGGACGATGTTTAGACATTGGGTGCCTTCCACTTGGCCTGGGCTACCGCCCTGTGAATGGCATCAAGGTGGCTCTGGGGATGGAGTCATCAAAGTCACCCTCCTGAGACCTCCTTCTGGAGACTCTGTGATTCCTCCAGGGCAGACACCACCATGATCTTAGGCTTTGTATCATCAGAGCCTCACGTGGGGCCAGAGTCTATACTCAGAAAACGTTTAAACAATGAATGAATGGACCAGTTATAAGGTTTCCCTCCAACCTTGCCCACTAAAATGGCACAAAGGGAGGGACTCAGACCAACATTCCATTAGGACTGGTGTGTGCTCACCTGGGTTTCATTTCAGCCTCCCTAGCAGGTGAGATTCAGGAGGAGTCAGGAGGAGAACCCAGTCAGGCATTGTCACTGATACCGTGATCAGGATAAGACACTAGAGGCATCCCATTTAGAGCGACTCCGCACACCCTCACTGAGTCTTCCAGAGCCTTTCACTTGAGTCCTCTCTGAGGGTGATGATGGAAAGGATAGTACTTGTTGTGTAGCCATTCGCAGAGACAGAGCTCTGACTGCTTCCTTCCTGTGGGACCCAGGGGGCCTCCATAGGGCTTCGGGCAGTCCTTTCTCTGAAAGAGTCTGTCCCGCTACTGCAGGCAGCCTTGTCTGCTGACTTGACACTTCATCTTGAGACTGCTGGGTTGTCACGCTTGGCTCTGGAACTCACACTGCTTTAAAGCTGCTTCCTTGAGGGCAGGAAGATCTACAGGGGATAAAAAATGAAACGGGCAATTTTGCCAAGGATTTGCAGTAGCAAAACAGAGAGCTGACAATAGTAACATTCATTCTATTCAACAGAATGATCATGTTGTGTGCAATAAAAGGGAAGTGTCAGAGTTAGGAGAAATGGTAAAATAGAGCACCAACCATTAAGGGTTCCTTCCTTATTTAATATTTGTCTTCCTAGCCACTGTTAGGGTTCCATCTCAAGCAGGAGTGAGACCTGACTGAAGTTCCCTACTGTCTATTTTCCTGAAGAAGTGCTGCACAGTATTTAATAATTTATCAAATAAATAGAGTTCTCTCAGTTCAGCAGTCAGTATGTACTCAGCAGTTCAGGAACATTTCCCCCCGTTCCGAGTTGGTATTTTGTATCTGTGTTTGTATGTGTGTATTTTATAAAAAACACACACATATAAAATATATTTAGTATGTGTGGATGTATGCATTTGCGTATGTCAGGGGAGAGAGGAGTTGATGTTTACTCTGGCTCTGTCTTAACTTTAGCTCAAGATCATCAGAAAGCCTAGATGAGCGTTTCTATGCAAAGGGAAGAACATCAGGAGGGATCTTGACCTGGTTCTGCTGTTGTCTACGAAACCTTAGGCAGGGAATTTAATCTCCAGGTGTCTAATATTATTTGCCACCTGTAAAATGAGATAATCATACCTCACATCCAGAGACATAACGAATCATGAATTACTGCATGTAAAGTGCCTGAGGCAAATGGAAGTTACGTTCTTTGTGAGACAGGGCGGTAGCATTTAAACAGTAAAACTGTGGGACAGTTTGTGTTCCTTCTGCATCATCCCTTCTCTCAAAAGAAAGATAGGGAGGTCTCTCCACCGTACCTCTATGAGAATTTGGGTCCAGATCCTTAAGAGGTTTTTTGTTTGGGAGAAGATTGAAAGAGTAAAAGCATTATATGAAGAGAAGACTAAAAAGCTACGAAGAATTGTAGGAAGGATTCAACTGGTAGCGCATGGTGTGCAGGGGCAGGGAGCTACTCAGATTATCACCTTTAGATCCCTGCAATCAAGTGCCTAGAGGAGACAAGGCTCTGAGGGACCAAGTATGTGCTGCCATAGAACATTTTAGTGAAGATAAGGAGTTGAATGGAGGTGGTTGGTTGCTTCCAATGCCCTGGGGAACTTAGGGGAAGAAAATAACGAGCTTGGGGCTTTTAATTTAATGTAAGTGGTAATGACCTGTGCTGCTGCTGGCTGAAGCTCTAGGAGCCTCTGCGTGGTGCCACCATCTCTCTGTTCCCATCTGTGAAAACGGCGTGGTTCAAATAGGGGTGCTCCCCCAGCCCGGGGCCCAGATTAAAGACCTGCAGCTGAGTCACAGCCAGCATTCAACATGAGCAAGAAACAAACATTTCATGAGGCTTTGGAGATTGTTGCTGCTGGAGCATGAAAGATGACTAATATAAAGTCTGTTAACATATTCTTTTGGAAAATGCTCACATAGTGTCTGATATCAGGGCCCACTATGCTCATAGCTTGTTCTTTAAAAATTTTTCCAAGCACTAAGTTCTCGTGCAGGTCTCCATTGACCCTTTATAAAGCAACTACCATAAATGTTACCCAGGGCCACGACTCTTCCACTTATGAGCTGTGTGATCTTGGTGAAGTTCCTGAACTGCTCTGTGCCTCAGTTTCTACATGTATAAAATGGAAATATTACTATTGCCTATCTCATGGAGTTAGAGGAATAAATTAAGTAAATTATGAATAGTATATGTATTACCCTCAAAGCAGTATCCAACATGTACTAAATATTTATTAAATTTATTTATAAATATTTAATGAGTGTTTACCTTCTTCCAGGTCCTGAGCCGTTACTTAGAAGGGCTTATATGTAAGGGCTTATAAGGATGAACCAGAACATATTGGTTCCAATGTTCTTGGAGCTCTTAGGTTTAGGAAGAGAGATATATTAAAAAATGACTATTGGGCTTCTCTGGTGGCGCAGTGGTTGAGAGTCCGCCTGCCGATGCAGGGGACATGGGTTCGTGCCCCGGTCCGGGAAAATCCCACATGTCGTGGAGCGGCTAGGCCCGTGAGCCATGGCCGCTGAGCCTGCGCGTCCGGAGCCTGTGCTCTGCAACGGGAGAGGCCACAGCAGTGAGAGGCCCGCGTAACGCAAAAAAAAAAAGACTATTTATGAAAAGGAATTGTCCCATGACAATGTCCATCAGGGAGACTAACCTAACTTGGAGCATCAAGAGTGGATGACCCTGAAGGAATGACATTTAAGAACTAAAACATGAGGAGGTGCAGCCAAGATGAAGGTAGGGTTGGTGGGGGGAAGTTATGCAAGTTAAGGGAGTGGTATATTCAAGGTCCTTGAGGCCGGAAGAAACAAGGTGCGTCAGAGAAGAGAAAGGAACCAGTGGGGCAGGAGCAGTGGAGGACAGAGCTCTGAGCCGTGTGGCAGAGGAGAGAGGGATGCCTTTGGGGGAGTCTCAGCCCTGGGTGTGTGATTGTGGGCAAGCTCATCTGCTTCAGGCCTCAGTTTCCTTATTTCTAAGATAAACGATCCTTTCAGTTCTAAAATTCTTATACTGGGATTTTCCTCACCTTTTACTGGTTCCAAAAGAGCCAGTGAGGCTGTGCTGAAAGTTGTTTCTAATCAAGTCTAGTTGTGTAGAGTGAACTATGGGGAACAACCAGAAAGGGGGGAGGGTAGGCTCTTTCTGTTCTGATGCTTAACCTGACTTTTACATTGTAAAATGCAGAGTCCTGGTGGCTGACCCTCCAGCAGCTTTGGGTCCTTGGCTGGCACTGCAGTGAAAGCTCCTGCTAGAGGCAGAAAGGCAGGAGTCATGCTTATGCTCCCACTTCCTCCTCTGCTCGTAGGAGTGTGGGCTTAAAAATTTTTTTTCTGTTGTGTTTTTCTTCTCAGACTACATGGTGAGATAATTTTAGCATTTATAGAAAATGGTGCTCCCCACTGGGCTTATACATTAACCCCTCCTAAAGTGAATGGAGCATGCAGTGGAGGAACTTAGATTTTTTCTTTTATTACTTTTCATTTAAAAAAGTTATTCACATGTAGTACATTTGAACCCAAGAGCAAGCAGAAAAGTTTTAAAAATTGGTAGATATTTCTGTATCTTAAAACTCCACTGGCCTAATTGTGAATTTCTGAGTTAGGCCACACAAGATTTTTGGTTGTGTGTCCTCTTACATACATTGATTGCTGCAGCACCAGCATCAGAATAGTTACTATTCTGTTGAGTAAATATGCCTTTGTCACAGACGGGAACGATTTTAGCCACAGTCTGTGCTGCGTTTCTCAGTGGAAACTCTATAGAAAAGTGAGGCTGGGGGAGTTGGGAAAGTTGGGAGAATACACTTTGGAATAGGCTGCTCTGAGAAAGATGCCCACCCTGCTTCTCAGCTCCAGTCCCTCCCTGAGCCAGCTTCCACTCTGCCCTTGGGAAGTAAATATTGCACTGGGCACTGCCCTCTTCAGCCCTTGCTCCTGACCGAGGTGCTGTCAGAGTGCTCTTCACTTTTGATAACTGTAGCTGCTACCAGAAGACCCCTGGGATCGTGAACTACAGGATCAACTGGCAGACACTTTTGAACTGATGCCCACGTTCCCGCATATCCTTCCTGAGAGCATGTACAAGGATAATCCACACTTTTCCCTGAAGTCAGTCTGCTCAAGAACAGACCTGCTGTCCAGGTCTACAGAGTCTCCTGTCCTTCTCCCCCTCACAGCCCACCTCCTACTTGGCTCGCATCTGTCTCTGATCTTACTGTGGTGCCCTACTTGTGTCGGAAGACCTCTGGCATGTTAAACAGAGGAATGATGCAAAACGCTGGTCTTAGTAAAGTTGAAAAAGGGAATGAATGTAATGACTGGGTAGCAAGTACTTATTTGCAACTCAGGTGGCTCCTTTTCATTACTTTTGGCAAAATTGAAGGACTACCCAAAGGAAGTCAGCTGATAGATAGCGATGGATGGTAGTTGAGAAAGTTCAAAAGAACTGAGAAACATTGCTGCAACAGAGCTCCTCCAATCCTATCTGCTTATTAATGTCAGTTATTTTTCAAGGAAAAATATAATTAAAATGACACTGGAACTATATCACTAGCAGTGTGTGATATTGTCTGTATTTATACAAGCTACTTTAGAAGAATCTTTGTCGGCCGCCCGCCCTCCCCACGAGGAGGAGGTGGGAGGAGGAGGCGGCTGGGGAGATCAGCCGCGAGCTGGAGCGCAGAGCGTGAGTGAGGGAGCAGAGCTGCCTGCCCGCCCACCACCGCCTCCCCTCCAGAAAGAACAGCAGGAAGCAGTTGAGCATATTGATGAAGTACAAAGTGAAATAGACAGACTTAAGGAACAAGCCAGTGAGGAGATTCTGAAAGTAGAACAGAAATGTAACAAACTCTGCCAACCATTTTTTCAGAAGAGGTCGGAATTGATCGCCAAAATCCCAAATTTTGGGGGTAACAACGTTTGCTAACCATCCACAAGTGTCTGCACTGCTTGAGGAGGAGGATGAAGAGGCGCTGCGTTATTTGACAAGAGTCAAAGTGACAGAATTTGAAGATATTAAATCAGGTTACAGAATAGATTTTTATGTTGATGAAAACCCTTACTTCGAAAATAAAGTTCTCTCCAAAGAATTTCATCTGAATGAGAGTGGTGATCCATCTTCAAAGTCCACTGAAATCAAATGGAAATCCGGAAAGGATTTGATAAAACGTTCAAGTCAAACGCAGAATAAAGCCAGCAGGAAGAGACAGCATGAGGAACCAGAAAGCTTCCTCACCTGGTTTACTGATCATTCTGATGCAGGTGCACATGGGTTAGGAGAGGCCATCAAAGGTGATATTTGGCCAAATCCATTACAGTACTACTTGGTTCCAGACATGGATGATGAGGAAGGGGAAAGAGAAGAAGATAATGATGATGATGAAGAGGAATAAGGATTGGAAGATATTGATGAAGAAGGGGATGAGGATGCAGGTGATGATGAGGGGGAGGAAGGAGAGGAAGATGAAGGAGAAGATGACTAATGGAACACTGATGGATTCCAACCTTACTTTTTTAATTTCCTCCAGTCCCTGGGAGCAAGTTGCAGTCTTTTTTTTTTTTTCTCCTTCTCCTCTTGTGCTCAGTTGCCCTGTTTTTGAGGTCTCTTTTCTCCTTTATACCGTGGCTCACAACTTATTTTGGGGGGAAATACCTTGAGCAGAATTCAGTGGGAAAAGAATCTCTACCCCTTTCTGTTCCAAATTCATTTTTATCCCTTCCTGTCTCAACAAAAACGTTATGGAATCCACACCACCATGCTCTGTGGGAAAAAATAAAAACCTTCTGCTCCCTTAGCTCTGCTGGAAGCTGGAGGGTGCTAGGGCCCCTGTGTGGTAGTGCATAGAATTCTAGGTTTTTCCTCCTTTCTCTGTATATTGGGCTCAGAGATTACACTGTGTCTCTATATGAATACGGACAGTTAGCATTTACCAACATGTATCTGTCTACTTTTTCTTGTTTAAAAAAAGAAAAAAAAAAAAAACTTAGGGCTTCCCTGGTGGCGCAGTGGTTGAGAATCTGCCTGCCAATGCAGGGGACATGGGTTTGAGCCCTGGTCTGGGAGGATCCCACATGCCGCGGAGCAGCTGGGCCCGTGAGCCACAATTACTGAGCCTGCGCATCTGGAGCCTGTGCTCCGCAACAAGAGAGGCCGCGATAGTGAGAAGCCCGCGCACTGCGATGGAGAGTGGCCCCTGCTTGCCACAACTAGAGAAAGCCCTCGCACAGAAACGAAGACCCAACACAGCCATAAGTTAATTAATTAATTAATTAATTTAAAAAAACCTTAAAAAAATGGGGTTATAGAAGGTCAGCAAAGGGTGGGTTTGAGATGTTTGGGTGGGGTAAGTGGGCATTTTGACAATATAGCTTCTCCTTTGGCATGTTTAATTGTGATGTTTAACGGACATCCTTGTAATTTAAGATGACACTTTTAATCTTTTTTTTTTTTAAAAGGATGTTGGGGGTAGGAGTTTATTCATTTATTTATTTATTGTTGCTGGGTTGGGTCTTCGTTTCTGTGCGAGGGCTTTATCTGTAAGTTGTGGCAAGCGGGGGCCCCTCTTCATCGCGGTGTGCGGGCCTCTCACAGTCGCGGCCTCTCGTTGCGGAGCACGGGCTCCAGAGCGCAGGCTCAATAGTTGTGGCTCACGGGCCTAGTTTCTCCGTGGCATGTGGGATCCTCCCAGACCAGGGCTCAAACCTGTGTGCCCTGCATTAGCAGGCAGATTCTCAACCACTACGCCACCAGGGAAACCCTAAGATGACACTTTTAAAATAAAATTCTCTCCTAATGATGACTTGAGCCCCGCCACTCGATGGGAGTATCAGCAGAACCTGTAGGATCTTTTGTGCAATTGACGTTCTCTATTGTAATTTTGTTCCTGTTTACTTTAAAATTTTTCTTTTTGTTTCACTGGAAAGGAAAGATGATGCTCAGTTTTAAACATTAAAAGTGTACACGAAAAAAAAAAAACAAAAAAAAAACCAAGGGCTTCCCTGGTGGCGCAGTGGTTTAGAGTCCGCCTGCTGTTGCAGGGGATGTGGGTTCGTGCCCCGGTCCGGGAAGATCCTACATGCCGCGGAGCGGCTGGGCCCGTGAGCCATGACCGCTGAGCCTGTGCGTCCAGAGCCTGTGCTCCACAACGGGAGAGTCCACAACAGTGAGAGGCCCGCGTACCGAAAAAAAAAAAAAAAATAGTGTACAAGTTGCTTTGTTACAATAAAACTGAATGTGTACCAAAAAAATCTTTGTCTATATATCAGGTAAAGAAATATATATCCAATAAAAATTTTCTTTTTTACTTTAATAATTAACAACATTGTAATATATATGTAGCTCTGATCAGCTATAAACTGAAAATAAGTGTAATTATTCAAATTAGAAGATTTTTTTTAACTTAGAGCCTGTCATAGGAAATTTTTAAAAATGAAACTTCAATTAATATGCATATTTCTTTTGACAGAATTATGGTGGAGTGGTCAATAAAAGACTTTTGAGCATAGAAGTATCTTGTCTTCAGATAAAATTCTGTGGGGAAAGTGGAATAGAGGTAATAGAAGTTTAAAGAGAATAATGCTATAAAATCTGTTAAAAAAAGAGGCTGTTCTTTTATTTTTTTAAATGGATGATGGAGGTATCAAATAACCATAGTATTTAGAGACAATGTATTTTACTTTTAAAAGTCAATATTTAATACACAGAATTATAACTTTCACAACTTAAGGTTATGATGAGAAATTTTATGTATCTACTTAAAATTACTCAAGGGAGTAAGTACATAGATTTTCAAGAATTATCTGCTTCTAGTTCGTGAAGGATTTGGGATGTAGTGATTTCCAAATATGGCTTGGGAATGTGTATTAAAAATACAGATTTCTGGGCTCCTTTTCTGACTTATGAATCAGAAGTTCTAGTTGTGGGGAGGATGGGACTTTTTTTTTTTTTTTTTTTGCGGTACGTGGGCCTCTCACTGTTGTGGCCTCTCCCGTTGCGGAGCACAGGCTCCGGACGCGCAGGCTCAGCGGCCATGGCTCATGGGCCTAGGCGCTCCACGGCATGTGGGATCTTCCCAGACCGGGGCACAAACCCGTGTCCCCTGCATCGGCAGGCGGACTCTCAACCACTGCGCCACCAGGGAAGCCTGGGACCTTATTTTTAACACAATCCTCTGATTCCCAGTGATGCTCATGCAGCCAACCCCAAGACCAGTGTTTGGCCCCTGTGTCCACTTGCTTCTACTTCCAGGCCTGAAGACCCTGCCCTGTCTTCCTAGGAGGGACTCTTGAAGCAGGAGGTGACAGACTGCTGTGGAAGTGGTGCAGTGGCAGAGACAGGTGGGAAGGAACCACAGAGCCAGAAGTTCCTGAGGTGTCAACCATGGAATGGGGACCTAGAACCGAAGCCATTCTGTCCATTTACTTTTAGGAGCAGTTCACATTGTCTCCTTAAATCATCTTTGTCTGGCTCATCCTTAGATGTGCCATTTTTGAGCTCTCTTTAAGAACTTTTAGCTCTTTACTTCAATTTTCTAGATTTATTAAGCAGAATTAATATTGGCCCAAGATCTACCTGGGATCAGTGAAAAACCATTGATTTAAAAACTATTTGACTTGCAAAATTTGAGTCCATCAAAAAATCAGAAGCAGTCAGTGATTTTTAGCCATCCTTCTGGATCTGTGATTGTAAAAAATTCCCTCAGAATACGAGATATGGCTATTATTAGGCAGTATAGAATATTCTGAAGGGTTTGACTTAATGGACTAAATTTGCTACACATTGCTAGGGGTGCATTGTCTTTCTCTATACTTTCTCTTATGTGAGAAATTTGTTGCCGTTTCCTGTGTCTCAACAAGATAAATGAACAAATTTTAAATATTTTCTGTGCCTCATCTGTCCACTCCACAAGCTGTCAGTGGACTTGGATTGGGGGTTTGCGTGCCAGCAGTTCTCAGCTGGGAGTACTGTTATAGTAAAAAAAGAATGTCGTTTCCATAGCAGCTTGGAACGCCTTTGCAACTGTGCTTTCACATTCTTGCAGGATTGGGTAAGAAAGTCAATACTTGGTCGAGCTTTCTAGAGCTGATTTGCTTGACTTAAATGAGGTCATTGTTTTTTTTGTTTTTTTTTTTAATTGAGGAGATGGGAGAACATTTTCAAGAATTGATGAAGGGAAAAGAATTTGACATGAGTTAACAGCCAAATCAGAAAGAAAAAGAAAAATATTTGAGTTATTAAAATTTCAGATTATAAAAATTAAAGTGGGAAAAAGTTACTAGTTTTCTTCAAAATAATGTTTCTAATTTAACATACTATAAAGTGTTTTGTGGTTTGAATAATTTAAAAAATATCATGGCCTCTTCACAGGTTTATTATTTTTTATAGTCACCGGAATTCATTGTATATTCCTCTGTAGCACATTTAAAGGAAAAATCATATGCAGAGCATCATAGTGGCTCTTCAGGGCATCTTTCATCTTCTTTTTCATCTTCATCCTCTTTTTCATCAGGATCGAGTTCTTCCCAGTATTTACTGAGTGGTATTTGTAGAGGAGGCAGAGTGAAAGAAGTGTTAAGTTGGAAAGAATTTTTACTGTTTCTGAGATAGTACAGATGGGTTTCTCTTGGATTTTCCGAATTTTTTTACACTTAATAATACATTTTAATGAGTCTTTGGGGGAAGTCATAACTTTGCTACATTGCTTATCTCTGCCACCTGCTCACATGACACAATACTCTTGTGAGGTATAACATTAAAATCATCTCTTGGCTAAAAGTGGATTTTGGCTTTTAGCCTAACACTGAGCAAATGACCTTTCCATTCCAAGTTAAATGTTCCCATAAGCTCCTTAAAACCAAATTTTCCTTGTTAAAAAAAGTTACCTAATATAATTCCCAAAGGGTAGGGTATGGAAGCTATTTAAATGAGGCTAAAAAAAAAAAATCCTTCCCACATTTTGCTGGCTTGGTCTTTCTTTTGCTAATATTTGATGGGTGTTTCTTTGCTAGGTTTGGAGTGAGAGGTCAGAATTCTCACAAGGGAGTTTGATAGTCCATCACATGGGTTCATTTCCTTAGCTCAAATTGTGGCTTAAAGTGGAATGCAGCTGCCTGTTGCCAGTACGCCTTCACTGGGAAATCACTGCAGAAACTCTTTCAGGCCCCATCTTTGTACTTGATTGTGACCCCATTATTGTCCAGAACTCTAAACCTCCAGCTCCCTCATAGCACAAGGCCAGGCTTTCTATGGTTTCCCCAGTAGGTCAGCCCCAAGGTAGATGAAAATTTGATAGATGTGCTTATAACTTCTTTGGAGTTTTCTGTAGGAACTTGACAAGTAGATTCTTTCTACTAAATATTTTAAAACACAGCCGTTAAAATGACATTTACCTCTTCTAGGACCATTTTTGACAGTGACATGTAGTAGTTTCATTTTATTTGAAAACATCATTTGGGGTTTTATAGAAAAAAATAAAATATTTATCTCCACAGCTTGTTATCAGCAGGGAGGATAGGCATTCTTGGATGGATGGATGGAAGGTTTATTGGTAGAAAGATTCAAGAAGCTATTTTGTGATAAAGGATTTCTTTGCATTTTTCCTCTAGTCAAGTAAATTGCTTGTGGGTTCTTGCTAGGAAAAAATAATCCCTCTGGTGCTGCTTTTAATTTGATCAGGTTTAAAATGTTTCCAGAAGGGTTAAGCTTCCCTTGGGTTAATGTCTGGTGTGGTCAAATGGAGGATGGCTTTGGAAAGGGCTTTTTTATGATGTTCTATTCAACCTTGCCACAGGAGGTTCAGTACAGTGGACCAGTCAAAACAATAACACCATTTTCATTTGACTTTAAGATGTGTGGTGTGTCCCCTTTCCCCCTACAGATAGTTCCTAAGCATATTTTTCTTTGACTCATGTGGTAAGGGTTTATGTTTCCTATGTTATATATCCAATGTGCCCAGCTGTCACTTTCAAAAAATAGGCACATACCGCAGTATTAACCCACTATTATGATTTCTCATATATGTCTGCTGATAACTACACTTCACTTGCAAGGGGAAGAATTAACTGTACATTCTGTTTTTGTCCATTAGGTAAAAGTTTGCGAGATAAACTATAATCCTGGTGGGGCATAGGAGCATTTTTATGAGCAGGGTTGTGAAAAGACCATCATCATAAAGCTTAAAACTTGGGGAAAAGACCAAAACCTCCTCTGCTTGGGGGCTCTGTTTTTAATCTGATCCTCTGCTGAGTTCATGAATATTTCAAGGGAACCTGAACAGGTTATTCTTTCTTCCCTGGGGGCTACTGGGTGGTTTTCAATGGAAACATGCAGTTCGTCACTTTCATGGGAATGGTTTTAACACTATATAAGTCCAAAGTGGAGGTCAGAATTCACTTAAGAGAAATAGGGAAACCCCGTGTGACATTTTGCCGAACTTCACACAAGTCTAGTAATAGAATAGAATAAATTTTCCACCCCAGTAATATAGATGTTGTTGAGTTTGTTGGGTTTTTTTTTTTTCCCTAAAAAAACTTAATATCATTAAAAAAAAAAAAAAAAAAAGAGTTTTCCCTCTGGAAGAAAGCAGAAATACATGCTCCCTATACTTTAAGAAGGGTGTGTGAATCCAGGTGTTTAGTTTCTTACATTTTGATGAATACTGGATAAATGTATGATTTCAGTGACCCTGCTTTAAAAAATAGTTAACTAAGCACGGCTAATGCAGAAAAAATGAAAAATACTCAAAGTCCTGTATGAAAACCCTGAATCTAGTAAGAAGATACCCCATGCCACCCCCACCCCCCACTTCTTAAAAGTAAATCTGAAAAAAACACACTGGTGATAAAGAATTAAGCTGTGGTCATCACACTTGCCATTGAAATGGGAAGCCAGGATTGGAGAATGAGCACACTGGCTCACAGCTGGGAAGACACCGGCCGGGGGTGGTGGGGGGGGAAAGATCGCGTGGTGCTGAGGGAGGCTGAACAGGGGAACTTGGTACAGACTAGTTTGAGAAGCGTTGTTGATGCTTGTCCTGCCACGAGGCTCAGCCACAGGCTCAGCAAATGGGGCTACACTGTTCTGTGAAGATTTGTTGAAAAATCACACCCTTTTGTTCCTCAGTGGTATAATCCCCTTATAACTGGTGCAATCTGATTTTCTGCCTCATTTGTATCCTATGTTCAAGCTCTTGTGCCTTTTGCTGTGGCAACCGGAAAGGAACAGGGACATTATCACATTCTACTGTTCCTTTTTCCTTTTTTTCCTCATCTTTTAAAGGGTACAGTAACAATGGCCATGTTTGCAAAGCCTTTTGTGTTTAGAGAGCACTTTTGTATCTATTACCCCCTTAATTCCCACGGTAACCCTTTGAAGTGCAGCTGTAGAAACTGAGGCTCAGGTGCACATGGGAACTCACCCCAGTACCCCGCTCCCTAGTGGGGGAGCTGGAGCTCAAACTTCAGTCTCCCTCAGTGCCTCTCCTCTGTCAGGGAGCGAGACGGGTGTGAGTTAGACTGAAATTTGCTCAGATACCGGCAAGCCTTATGAGCCCCAAATCTTAACCTTTAGTACAAAAAAAGCTAGAGGTCTTGAACTCTTCTTTCTATTTCCTCATTTTGCATTCATTTTACCACAGTCATTTGAAGGGGATTCCAGAGAATACTGTTTTTTCTTTATCGTTTACCATTGAAAAGTACCACTTTGGCCTAAAGATTGTAGCACTGAAATGTATATGTATACATACTTAGACAAAAGCAGCTTGTCTTTTACTACCTGAAGCTTGATGTACTCCTGTTCCATGGATCAGCTGAGGGGCTGTCTCATCACACACAGGCATACACATCAGGGGAATAAGGGTGTGAACTTCAGGATGAACCGGATTATCCTCATCTCTTAAAAAAGTAATGTGAACGATAGAAGATAGAACGATAGACCACACTTTAGTTTTACGATTGCCAGTGAGCCATAATAGAAGCAGTAAATGTCTCTTAGAGTTCTTTCACACATCTGCTTTGGTAATTCACTGTTCTGTTTGAACAGATCTCACAGAAATGGAATTTTTAAATATTGAGAAAATTCCATTGAGAAACAGAGGGAGAATGAAAAGCTCACCATAAAAGCCATGGCAAGAATAAGCAAGATGTGGCCCACATCTAAAAAATGTTTACTTTTAATCTAAATGAACTTTTCAGAGAAGTTAGTGTTCTTACCCTTTTGCCGAAGAGTCAATTGCTGGGCCAGTCTAATACCTGTTTGATGTTGTTTAGCCAATTTTTCATGACAGAAACACATTGTAGGTAATGTGGATAAGGTATTGTTATTTTCATGAAGAAAATCTGCATGGTTAGAATTACTTGACTCCTTTGTTGCTGCTGTACACCTTTTTATGACCTGTTCATGGCTAGTTGCAAAAACAGGGAAACTGAGGGTAGTGCACAGTGTCTTTGGTTCGTTGTGGAAGCAAATCTGCCAGTTCTGATTTTGAAATGTTTGGAAAGAAAAAAAAAAAAAAAGCTCTAAAGATACCATGGTTTTTACGCTCTAACCTTTTTTGATTATTATTGTAAAAACAGTAATACAACAACCTTAAAAAAGAGAAACCTAGGGTTCCAGTAATCTAATCATGATGTTTTCCATTTTTGCTTATTCACTGAAATATTTGTTCTTATGTGGTGATTGTAATCACTGTGTTCATTCATGGTGATGTTAGACATTTTTAATTGTTCTGTGTCAGGGATTCTTGTTTCATGGACTCTTTTGGCAGTTTTTGGTAAAGGCTGTGGATAGTTCTTCAGAAAAGTATTTTAAAATATTAAAAATAAAATACATAGGATTACAGAGGAGACAATAATATTGAAGTACACTTACTAAAATATTTTAAAAATTAGTTTGTGACATGGTAATGTGTTTTTTTTTATCAATGCATTACATTACAAGATGTGGAAATCTATAGTTACCTAGTGTCTGAATGATTACAAGCATCAGTATTTTGAAACTGTGGCTTTGAAGATGAAGAGGAGGGCAGGACAGCTGAGGAACTTCATGCCTCATGGTCTCTATTATCCGGG
>RJWK010031869.1:0-23976 GCA_004363435.1 Platanista minor | reverse complement strand
AAAAAAAAATGGTTCTGAAGAACCTAGGGGCAGGACAGGAATAAAGATGCAGACCTAGAGAATGGACTTGAGGACATGGGGAGGGGGAAGGGTAAACTGGGACGAATTGAGAGAGTGGCATGGACATATATACACTACCAAATGTAAAACAGATAGCTAGTGTGAAGCAGCCGCATAGCACAGGGAGATCAGCTTGGTGCTTTGTGACCACCTAGAGGGGTGGGATACAGAGGGTGGGAGGGAGATGCAAGAGGGAGGAGACATGGGGATGTATGTATATGCATAGCTGATTCACTTTGCTATATAGCAGAAACTAACACACCACTGTAAAGCAATTATACTCCAATAAAGATATTAAAAAATAAATAAATAAAGTCATCTTATAAAGTTCCAATACTGTGGAAATTCATCCCATGGAAATTATCCTGAATGGGGGTACTCAGCTTTAAGGAATTTGACAGAAGTATATATTCAACAACAAATATCTATCAAGTACAAACTTTTGTGGGCACAGGGAATAGAGCAATGACCAAAAAGACAAAAATCCCTACCCTGCTGGAGCTTGCATTCCTTCAGGGCTCATAATAGTGAAAAACTGCAAGCTATCTAAACATACAATAGAAGGAGATTGCTAAAGTAAGGTAATCCATACAATAAAATATATGTAGTTCAAGTCAGAGATTAAGAGCTTAGGGTCTGGGGGCTTCCCTGGTGGCGCAGTGGTTGAGAGTCCGCCTGCCGATGCAGGGGACACGCGTTCGTGCCCCGGTCCGGGAAGATCCCACATGCCACGGAGCGGCTGTGACCGTGAGCCATGGCCGCTGAGCCTGCGCATCTGGAGCCTGTGCTCCGCAACGGGAGAGGCCACGACAGTGAGAGGCCCGCGTACCGCAAAAAAAAAAAAAAAAAAAAAAAAAAAAAGAGCTTAGGGTCTGAATGCAACAGACCTCCGTGCGGATCCTGAATCTGTATTTACTAGCTTCAAGGCTTTGAGTCAAGTCACTACTTAAGAACTTATTTTCCTCCTACAAGAAAACAAAGCTACTAACGGTCTCTCCCTCAGAGCAACTGAGAAAATTAAATAAGATACTACTGAGTATAAATACAGTGCCTGATACACAGTAATTGCTCAATAAATGTTAGTATTTGGTGAAACAACAAAGGATTAATCTCCAAAATATACAAACAGCTAAGGGAGCCCAGTAAAAACAAAAAACAAAAAAACCCAGTTAAAAAATGGGCCGGGGCTTCCCTGGTGGCGCAGTGGTTGAGAGTCCGCCTGCCGATGCAGGGGATGCGGGTTCGTGCCCCGGTGCGGAAGGGCCGAAGACCTAATTAGACATTTCACCAAGGAAGACATACAGATGGCCAAGAGGCACATGAAAAGATGCTCAACATCACTAATTATTAGAGAAATACAAAATCAAAATTACAATGAAGTATCACCTCACGCCGATCAGAATGGCCATTATCCAAAAAGCTAGAAACAATAAATGCTGGAAAAGGTGTGGTGAAAAGGGAACCCTCCTACACTGTTGGTGGGAATGTAGATTGATACAACCACTATGGAAAACAGTATGGAGGTTCCTCCAAAAACTAAAAATAGAACTACCATATGACCCAGCAATCCCACTACTGGGCATATACCCTGAGAAAACCATAATTCAAAAAGAGTCATGGACCACAATGTTCACTGCAGCTCTCTTTACAATAGCCAACACATAAAAGCAACCTAAGTGTCCATCGACAGATGAATGGATAAAGAAGATGTGGCACATATACAGAAAGGAATGAAACTGAGTTATTTGTAGTGAGGTGGATGGAACGAGAATCTGTCATACAGAGTGAAGTCAATCAGAAAGAGAAAACAAATACCGTATGCTAATGCATATATATGGAATCTAAAAAAAAAAAAAATGGTACTAATGAACCTAGTTGCAGGGCAGGAATAAAGAGGTAGACACAGAGAATGGACTTGAGGACATGGGGTGGGAGGGCGAAGTGAGGGTAGCATCAACATATATAACACTACCGAATGTAGAACACTTGGCTGGTGGGAAGCAGCAGCATAGCACAGGGAGATCCGCTCGGTGCTTTGCGATGCTCGGTGCTTTGCTATGACCGAGAGGGGTGGGATAGGGAGGATGGGAGGGAGGCTCAAGAGGGAGGGGATATGGGGACGTGTGTATGCATGTGGCTGATGCGCTTTGTTGTGCAACAGAAACTAACACGGTATTGTGAAGCAATTATACTCCAATAAAGAGCTATTAAAAAAAAAAAGTATTTGGGGGAAAGATGTTCACATGTTAAAAAAAAAAAAGTCTACAAAACTATGTACAGCAGACTAGTTTTCCTTAAAATGTATGCATTCATAAAAAAAATTAAAAATATATAACAAACTTATTTCTTGGTGGTGGGTTTAATGGTAACTTCTGTTATCTTTTTATTAGTCTGAGTTTCTACAATGAACTTGCATTACTTTAAGAAGAAGGTTAAGGGAGTTTCCTGGTGCTCTAGTGGTTAGGATTTGGTGTGCTTTCACTGCTGTGGCTAGGGTTCAATCCCTGGTTGGGGGAACTGAGATCCTGCACGTTGTGCAGGGCAGCCAAAAAAATAAAAGAAGAAAGTTCATTTTAGAGTTCAATTAGGAAATGGGGAAGGCTTTTTTTTTTTTCTAATTATTTTATTTGATTTTGATTTTTAAAAAAATATATTTATTTATTTTTGGCTGCGTTGGGTCTTCATTGCTGCACACAGGCTTTCTCTAGTTGCAGAGAGCAGGGGCCACTCTTCGTTGTGGTGCGCGGGCTTCTCATTGCGGTGGCTCCTCTTGTTGCGGAACACAGGCTCTAGAGCGCAGGCTCAGTAGCTGTGGCACACGGGCTTAGCTGCTCCGCAGCATGTGGGATCTTCCCAGACCAGGGCTCGAACCCGTGTCTCCTGCGTTGGCAGGCGGATTCTTAACCACTGTGCCACCAGGGAAGCCCGGGAAAGGCTTAATGATGACCAAGTGGAAGCCTTTTCTCTCCCCTTTTTAAAGATCTTCACTTAAGAGTCTGGAGGTGGATTCCAGTCCTAATCTGCCATGGGCTGGACTTCATGTGTGCCTGGTGTCCCAACCTGGCTGCCCCAGTGAGCAGGGCCTCACCTCATTTCTCCTGAATCAGAGCTTCCTGGGTGAGATCCAGGTATCTGTACGCGCAGTTCTGACAGATCAACCTGGCTCTTGTCTGGGGCACTGGTCTGACATTTCAGTCTAGTCAGGACTGCTGGACTAGACACAGACTAGCTCCAACACTCTGTGATTTACACAAACTCTTTGAAGTCAGTACCCCCTCTCTGCCAAATGGGTACTACAATCTCTGCCCTGCCCTTCCTACAGGGAAACTAACACTCAGTGAGAACTCCTTGCACAGAGACGAACTGTTGGCACTGCAAAGTGTCTAGTATGTAGGGACTCTGAAGCCAGAGTCCTCAATCATTTATACCCACCTGGTTCTCAGATCTGTGTCAACACGAGGGGAGCAGACAGCCTGAGGCTGGGCCCTTACCTCCTCGACAGCCAGGCCTGCTCTCTGACTCTGGTCGAAAAACAAATCTCCCTTCTCTTTTGCAGCTCTGTGAACCACAGTTTACAAAAAGCACAGTTCCCCCCATCCTGAGCGTAGTGGGTTGAATAATACCCCCCCAAATCCAGGTCTACCCAAAACCTCAGAATGGAACCTTATTGAAAAATATGGTCTCTGCAGATATAATGATTTAAGGATCTCAGAGATGAAGTCATCTTGGATTTAGGGTAGTCCCGAAATCCAATGATTACTATGTTTATAAGATAAAGGAGAGGGGGGCTTCCCTGGTGGCGCAGTGGTTGAGAGTCCGCCTGCCGATGCAGGCGACACGGGTTCGTGCCCGGGTCCGGGAAGATCCCACATGCCGCGGAGCGGCTGGGCCCGTGAGCCACGGCCGCTGAGCCTGCACGTCCAGAGCCTGTGCTCCGCAACGGGAGAGGCCACAGCAGTGAGAGGCCCGCGTACGGCAAAACAAACAAAAAAAGATAAAGGAGAGGGAGATTTGGACACAGATACACACAGAGGAGAAGACCATGTGAAGAGAGAGGCAGAGATGGGAGTGATGCTGCCACAAGCCAGGGAACACGTAGAGCCACCAGAAGCTGGAAGAGGCAAGGAAGGATTCCCCCTAGAGCCTTCAGAGTGAATGTGGCCTTGTTGACCCCTTGATATTTCGACCTTCTGGCCTCCAGATCTAATAAATTTCTGTTGTTTTAAGCCGCAGAGTGTGGTCATTTGTTAGGGTGGCCTTAGGAAACTAATACTTTGATGATGGAATTAAGGCTCGATAACTTTTATCTGAGACTCTCTTGCTATGGCTGGCAAACTTCCAAGATGGCCCCCAATGACCCTTGTCTTTGTGTACGGGCAGGACCTGAAGATGAGGTATCATTCCTGTTATTAGGTTACATTATCTTCCAAAAGAGATTTTGCTGGTATCAGCTGACCAAATTAGTTGACCTTAAGATAGAGAAGTGATCCTGTATGGGTCAGAACTAATCAGGTGATAGGCTCCTCCTGGCGAAAGGGATTTGAACCAGAGAAGGATTCAACACGAGAGTTAACTTTTCCAGTGCGGAAGTCCAGCAGACCCCGATTTAACCAAGTGATCCAGGAAAACATCACTAGTAATGAGACATCAACATCATGAATGCCTTGATACGATGCTCTTAAAAGGATGCAACATCATTTTTGTGATATTCTTGCTAAAAATGCATGACCTTATTCTAAGGAAGAAAGATAGAGGAATGGTTACAGATTGAAGGAGACTAAAGAGAAATAACAACTAAATGCAACACGGGATGGCAGACTGGATCTTGGGACAGAAGAAAGACATCAGCGAAAATATTGGTAAAATTTAAATAAGGCCTGTAGTTTAAAGTTTCGTACCAATGTTGATTTCCTGTTCTTGATACTTATGCTATGGAGTGAGTGATATAAAGGAACTCTGCTATATTCTTTGCAACTTTTAAGTCTACAATTCGTTTTAAAAAAAAGGTTTAAAATGACAGGAAATGACTGAGCAGATTCACAGAGGTTGCCTCGAGGCCACAGGATTAGACTTCTCCCATACTTCTTTACACTTGTCAGTAAGTATGCATTACTCTCGATAATCAGGGGCAGGATGGAGTAAGTGGACTGGTGCAAAGGATGTAGATGTGGGGCCACTGGAGCTGCTCTGGATAAGAGCAGGCTGGACCCCAAGACACCACTGCTGAAACGAGCAGCAAGTCTTGGATAGAGAAACAGCTAAGACGTAAGAGAAAATTGGTACCTTAGACCCCAGAGCCCCTCAAAATAACTGGATCCAACCTAAATTTCTAGCCACCTCACTTGCTCTTTCCTCTATCAGCCACTCTGACCTAGGGTGACCACCCCTGCCCCAGGAACATACACCTCAATGCCATTCCATTATTCCCACAACTCTCCCAGCCAGGAGCCCTCCCTCTCTTCTTAGCTTTCAAAACTTCACTCAATTCCACCTCTAGGAAGCCTTCCCAGACCACTCCTGCCCCCAATCGCCTTGCCTTCTACCAGCCTCTTTAAGTATCTCTTGTCTGTTCCACTCAGTGGAGCTTAACGAACGACACAGATAGCATGTTAAGTTTCCATATGTACTCAGCTCATCCCCACACATATTTTACAAGCCTCTTTGGGACAGAGACAGTGTTTGCCTGTCTTCATGGAGCAGGAGCTCTCTTAGCTGAGCTCTGCTGGCTGGGCCCATCCCTGCAGCAAAGAGGCCCCCCTCTGCTGTCACCAGTGCAGGATTCATTGACCAAGAGTCTGTTGTGTCTCTTCCCAAACTTCTTCTTTTTTTAAATAAATTTATTTATTTATTTTTGGCTGTGTTGGGTCTTCGTTGCTGCATGCAGCCTTTCTCTAGTTGCGGCGGGGGCTACTCTTCATTGCGGTGAGCAGGCTTCTCATTGTGGTGGCTTCCCTTGTTGCAGAGCTCGGGCTCTAGGCACCCGGGCTTCAGTAATTATGGCGCGCAGACTCAGTAATTGTGGCGCACGGGCTTAGTCGATTCGCGTCACGTGGGATCTTCCCAGACCAGGGATTGAACCCGTGTCCCCTGCCTTGGCAGGCGGATTCTTAACCACTGCACCACCAGGGAAGTCCATTCCCAAACTTCTTTATGCCAGTTGTTTGTTTTTATGATTCTAATTTAGTTAAATAGTAACTGAAATATGAACGGAGAAAAAGTTTTGATTTCTACAAAAATGAAACTAAGTGATCTAGAAGAGCAATTCTGAAATTGTGCTCTTAGATGACGCCTAGGGTCACTGAGACTTTTTCAGGTCTGCAATGTAACAACTAGTTTTTTGTTTTTTGTTTCTTTGCGGTACACGCGCCTCTCACTGCTGTGGCCTCTCCCGTTGCGGAGCACAGGCTCCGGACGCGCAGGCTCAGCGGCCATGGCTCACGGGCCCAGCCGCTCCGCAGCATGTGGGATCCTCCCGGACCGGGGCACGAACCCGTGTCCCCTGCATCAGCAGGCGGACTCTCAACCACTGTGCCACCAGGAAAGCCCCAAACTAGTTTTATTATAAAATTAAGGTGTTAAAAGCTTTTTCACTCTCATTTTTGAGGCTACGTGAAGTGTGATGAATGTGTGCCTATGCAGTCTTAAGTTTTCTGAAAATTTCTAAGGTAGAAGTTTAGGGTATAAATATGTGTGTTCTCAGAGAGTAACTCAGTTTGTTTTCAGAGATTAACTCGGTTTGTCCACCGAGTAATTACCAGCAACTGTATGCTATACCTATTTTAACCTGTTATCTCATTATTATCTAACAAATCATTATTTTGAAATCCTGAAGATGCACAAAAATGTAAAGATAATGCCACTTTTTCCTTGCCTTTTTTTTTATTTTGGAAAGTTCTTTTTCATAAAAATATGCTTTTTATGTTAACATGTAATGACTTTATTTTACTCATTTAAAATAGTGAATGAATAAACAACTTTTTATATGTTTTAATTTTTAACACGGTAAATAATAGATATAGCCAATAAATGAAAGACAATATTAAGGAATCCTAGGATCAGAAAGTTTGAGAACTGCTTATCTAGAAAGATGTGTTAACAAATGGAAAAAAAAAAAGATTAAATTAGGTGTGTGCATTAAAAAAGTAGGATTTTGCACATGGACTGGTTTGCAAGTGTCTTAAATTCTTGCTCTATTATTATTTTTTAATGGAGACTAATTAACAGATGTATATATCCTGCCACCCAGCAATCTCACTTCTGAGAATTTCTTCTGTAGTCATACACATAGGAAACACCATTTTGTAAAGTTCTTCACTGTAGCACTGTACATAATGACAAAATACTGGAAACAACCCAAGTTGGGGGAGAGAGGGAGGCAACATATGTTCGTTTAAAAATTACTTTTGCTTTCCTATTCTGGAATAACATGCAGCTATATAGTAAAAGAATAATAAAAGTATTTCTGTGCCGATGGGGAAAGATCTAGAATAGTGGCTAGGTGAAAAAAGCAAGGTGCTAAGCAATGCCTAAAATGTTAACTTATAGCATTTGTAAAAATGGGGTAGGGTGGGCAGAGGTGAGACTTTTCACTGTATGGGCTGGGGGGGGGTGTGTAGTTGCTTTTTCAAGTTTTTTATCCTCCTGATCTTTGAACTATGTGAATATATAGCCTAGTGAAAAATTTTTTTCCCATTAAAATTTTTTTCTTCCAGTTTTATTGAGATATAATTGACATATGGTGAAAAAAAATTAATAAAAGAAAAGAAACAAAAAATCACAGGTGTGACTTTTATATACAAACAATTTGCAAGTTTAATTAGGGGACCTAGAGACCCAAAGAAAACTTTGGCTTAGCCCTAAATCAAGCTTTGGCAAATAAAGATATATGCACATTGGGGGTGGGGGAATTGGATGAAGGCAGCCAAAAGGTACAAACTTCCAGTTATAAGAAAAATAAGTACTAGGGAAGTAATGTACAACACGGTAAATATAATTAACACTGCTGTAGGTTATATATGAAAGTTGAGAATTAAATCTTAAGAGTTCTCATCACAAGGAAAAAAATGTTTTTTCTATTTCTTTAATCTTTTATCTCTATGAGATGATGTATGTTCATTAAATTTATTGTGGTACTCATTTCATAACTGTATATAAATCAAACCATTATGCTGTACACCTTAAACTTACACAGTGCTGTATGTCAGTTATATCTCAATAAAACTGGAAGAAAAAAATGCATGCACGTTTTTAAGGAAAAATGAACTGCTTAAAACATGGATTTTTAAAAAAATTCCCAACGTTTAGCTGACATTTTTTATTAATTACTAATTCTGAGTGCATTGAGTTAAGAGCCTCTAGGGACCCAATGGTAATAAATTCAGGACAGTCACATTCTCATTCCACCAAACCCCAGGACTCTCCTGGGCCTGTGGCTGGAGAAAGGTTAGGAGGCTCGGTGATGCAGTCAGATCTGAGGCAGGGAATTTGGTTTCCCACATAGGGGCATGCCAAGCGCTCTCTCCAGGCTGATTCTGTGGCCACCTTCCCTCCCACAGGGGGCTCTGCCTCTGGATCTCACCGGGGGCCCAACAAGGGGTCCCCCCTGGGAGCCTCGATGGCCTCAGTAAGGGTGAGAACAAGGCAGCTGGGCCTCAGAGACCTTGCGGTGAGGTTGCCCTGCTTGCCCCCAGGAGGACACGAGGCCCCCTGGCTGGCAGTAGACTCTGGACTCCTTATCTGCAGGCATTCTGCCAGCCGGCCAGCCTCAAGGTTAGCAAAGTCCCATTGTAGACATCGAGAGTCCTGCCTGAGGCCCCATCATCATGACCCTTCCTCAGTCTCTCCCCAACCTCCTATGTCTCCAGGGAGTCAGGAGGAGAGGGGAGAAGACTCCTCCAAAAGAAATTTCTATCCACACAAGCAGAGAACTTCCCAAATAAGCACAGGGACAACTGGCTCCTTTTTCTTCATGTTTTCAAGGAAAAGTCTAGGATTATCAGCAATTTTATCATCACACTTAGGAATAAAAACTGCACCTTTCTTTGGTTCTCTCAATCAAGCCTCTTGGCCATTAGTAAACAATGTGACTTGGAAACACCAGTTAACTTCTCTAGATCCAGTTTCTTTAGTTGTAAAACAAAGGGCTTAGACTTGAAGATTCCCGAAGTGCTTCTAGTTCAATATCCTATCATGGGTGGTTCTGCAAAACACTTAAGCGTTATTTTCTGCAGGCATCAAGTACGAAAAGGCTGAATTATTCTGGAGGAGATCCCGATTTCCAGACATATACATCTGTTCATGGCACTGCCACTTAGGTCACAAGATCCTGTAAATATTGGACATGGATTGACGGTCCTCCTGGAATTGAGTGAGGTGTGAACAGGTAAGGAAGAGAAGAAGATGGTGGAAAGGGTTTGAAAACCGAACCAGTCCAGTGACTGATCATTTACTGTGCGTGCGCATGTGCGCGCACACACACACGCAGTGTTAGTCCTACCCACCTATCATCAGCCCGGAAAAGGAGTATCTCCGCTACCTGAAAGAATCAAAGTAGCTCCCAAAACCAAAGGTGGAAAAAAAGCCTTTGTGGGACAGTGAATACGTGGAACAATCCCCTGGCAGGCCACTAAAAGGAGGCCTATCCGGAAAGGCATGGAAATTGCATCCATGTTCCCAAGGAGGTGATGAACCAACCCTACGTCTGGGCTCATACCATTCCTACAACCCAACCTACCTATCAGCTCCTGGGCCCCCTAAATAATCCACTCCATCCCAGAGATGATGATGATAATGATGATGTAGATGATCACAAACCTCTACTATGCTCCAGGCACAACCACAACAGGATACACAGCAGTGAGGACAGGTCTACAGAAGTTAAGAAATGTCTCCTGCTGGAGAGTGATGGGGCCAGGATGTGAACAGATTTACCTGGCTCAAAAGCCTGAAATTCTCCTGTCACCTTACACCATCTCTAGTATAGTGCTGTCTTCTCTGAACTTGACCAAACACAGCAGTGTGACCTCTCTTGTGTTGCTACCTTATTCTTCTTGTATGGATGTTCTTTCTCCCCCGCAACAAGTGTCTCCAGGAGAGAGGCCCCATCCCCTCTTTGCACTCTCCAGTGGCCAAGTGCAGAGCCAAGCACAGACCAGGCACTGTGTATTTACATACTGAAGTGATGAAATACTGAGAGCCACAGGGCCCTGGTACCTCAACGTAGTCTTCTTGCCTAAATGACAAGGCCAATCATTCTGTCTGGTGCTCTCTAGTCATACCTGCAACCCAGGAAGAGCACCACCAGTCTATATAGTGGCTATCACACAATTTATGAAAAACTCACCTCTGAGCCTCCAACAGGAAATGGAATATGCAGTTCTCAATTTCAGGTGCTAAAAGTTATGATTCTCGACATTCTTTCTCTTGCTTCATTAAGTTTCTCTGTTTTTATGGCTCTTGTTTTAAGAGTTAAGGATTAATCGTCGACGCTATGGGTAAGAGACCACAGATCTAATCTGACTCCTTCTTCCACACACAGGACAAGTTAGGAGCAGAGCTGAGACAGAGGCCAGGAAGCCAGGCCAGTACCCACATTACCACCACCACTTCCCAGCAACCGACCTAACTAGCCTGGGGTTCCTAGGAAAGAGTGACTCCAGACAAAACCAAGCCCAGGGAGGCTCCAGGAGGAAGGGTCAGGTCAAAGCTGCTCCTCCCCCCACCCTTTCTTAGGCCCCCAGGAGAGCCCTCAGCCACTCTCCAAATCATGCTCACATACTCACGGACACCCAGGCCCTAGCAGACTCTAGATCCTCAAAACTGAAGCCACAAGCCAGAGAGGCGGAAAATTTCTTGACTCAATTGGACCCCAGGATCACACTGTGTAAACTGCTTGGATGGTATTTTTTCCCATTGCCCTAACCCACCAAGAGAGGGCAGCCTGAGCCAGACCACCTAACCCGGTCGGTAGGGACCAAAAATAGCTAAAAAGCCATGCCCACGGGATAAGCCAGGTCGGAGTTCAGTTAGTCCCTCCTTTGCCATCCTCCAGCTCCTGCTCCGGGCCGGCCGGAAGATACGGGTCATTTATCTCCAGCTGGGAGGCGGTCTGGCCAGGGTGGGGTGAGGGACTCAGTTCCTGAAAAGCAAAGTCCAGATACCAGTGCACCATCAGAGCAGCCCCGTGAGCTGCCCACCAGATTTGCCCATCTACTCTCTGCTTTTTCTGAGCTCGAGTTCATGGGCTCCAGGAAACCTCTCAGTCTTTTAGTGCGGCTATCGACATCCTGCTCCGGCTCCCACATCCCGCGCTCTCCAGCCAAAGGGACCGTAGCTGCGCCTTCTCTTCCCTCGCCAAGTAACCCTCGACGTGGCACCGCGGCCAGGTAGCCAGGTGTCGCCTCCATCCAGCGTCCCGGTCCGCATGCGGGTGCGCCGGAGCGACTCCCGAAACCGCGGCCGGGCTCGGGGTCCTCTGCGCAGCCGTGCCCCCACCCCCACCCGGTGACCCCGAGCCCCGGAGGCGCACTGCTCCCGCGCGCGATGCCCTAACCCCCGGGGCACGGAGCCGCCCCTCCCGCACGTCCTCCCCACCTCACCTGAAGCTGGGCGGACGCCACAAGGCCCGGCGCAACCTCACAAACCAGGCCCTCGGGCGGCCCGAAGCGACAGCAGCACCGGCAGCAGCAGCGCAGCTAGGTCGGCGCGCCCACGCACGGAACTCGCCTGCCCTCACCCCCAGGCCTGCGTCCTTCCCCCACGCGGCGCGCATGCCCCACTATATACCCTGCGCGTCACGGCCGGGCCCGCCCCCTCTCTCGCCCCGCCCCCGCCCCACCCCACTCTCCCCAGGGCCTGCCACGTGGGGCCCTGGCCGGCTGTAGGGCTACGTGTGTGAGCTGACTGCCAGCCGCCCGCTAGACCCGACCAGCGCTTGGCTTGCCCAGGCTTGCGGGGTGAGCCAGCGCACTTCTGCGCCTAGCCCGCCGAGAGCCTAGCTTCATCTCGTAACCCTGCCGCGAATTCCATCCCACAGGCTCCTCCTTCCTCTGGAAACCTCCCATTAAGACCTTTCCCTCCTTACGTGGGAAGTTCTCACAACCCGGCCTCCATCTCCTCGGAGTAACACTGCTACCCACCTAATATGTGTGTGTGTATGTATGTATGTATATATATATATATATATATATATATATCTCAACACTTCTGATTAATGTAAAAAGCTCGATTCTGAAATACTCTCTGGGAGGGGACGTACCGATAGATATTTTTCTGCATTTTCCCACCAGACGAAAGAACAAAAAATTCCTGTTCAAGTTCTAAATAAGCCATATTATACTCACTTTCGAATTAGATGTCGCACCACATATTGCTTAAGGGAAAGCTGGGAGAAATGTTAATTTTTGTGTGAGGAGAGTCCTAGGAGTCTTTTCTGATGTGGAGTAGCTCTATTGAGATGGATATCAAGCCTCGGAAATGCAAATTTCTTGAGAAAATAAGCCACCCATTAAATTCCCATTGTTCTGTTCTGCTGGACGTCACGATTATTTCCTCTGCAGCTAAGCCAGCTGCCACCTCGGTCTATGGGACTCAAAGGAAGGGCTTTCTAAGCAGACTTGTAGCCTGTTAGTACCCAAGTCCCTGTTCCAGCTCAAAGACTGGTGCTCAGCCGACACTAAGTGTCTCTATATTTGCACAGGGAAGGGGGACCACATCCCACTCTGCAAGTCCTGGGGAAAGGAAGGCCCATGATGGCAGTGCTTGTGATGAAAGGAAAGCAGACAATCCCTCGAGTGGGTGGCAGGAAGAATCCAGGCCTCGGTGGCAGCCTGTTCCTCCTCAGGAGGAAAATAGGGAAAAAGAGAGAAAGCACTGAAGCAAAGCCAGAGCAGGCCAGATTGTCTATGCCACTCTTGAAGAAACTAGCTGAGCTGTGGGTTTTCCTAAAATTTAATTATCCTCACCCTGCAATTACAGTGCTCCAGTTGAGTAAGAGGTGGGGTGATATTCCTCTCATTTTCCAAGAGATTTCAAAGTAATTGTATCTCTTGCAGAATCTCCCTCAGAGCCCCTTCATCTTTGTAATAACCCTTTATATTTGTCTTTCTTGGTTAAACTCGAGTATTTTTCAGACATTATGTCATTCATTTGGGACTCTCAACCCCAAATCCAATGGGCTGTCAGAAATGGACCAGTCTCTACCATGCCTTCCTTTTCTTGAAGTTCTGGAAAAGGAATGAGAAACTCACCCAGTGATTAAGTAAAACAACCATGCTTCTAACACACGGAGCTCTGAAAAGTTTGAAGCCCACAAATACATATTACAAAGAGGTGTTACAACTCTTCTTAAAAAACTGAGGTCTAAAAGCAATCCCAAAGGCTCTTCCAGGTAATGTGTCAATACTACAAACAGGGGGGGAAGGTAACTTCAGAGAAACGGGAGGGGAGGCAGGACAAGACACCCCACCACAGGCCCTATCACAGCATTCTCACTTGTTTGCAACCAGCAAGGGGGTAGAGCTGCCAAAGTCCACCAGAGCTGATAAGCTATCAGTAATCCATTAGGGAATTCAATTAATTATTAACACAGCTAAAAATCAAAAGGTCTTAATGCTCCATAGCCACCCCCACACAAAATTCTTTAGGTATACCCAAAGTCCTGCCTTGTCCCACAGTCTTTCCTGCCTAGTGCCAGGTGTGGAGCCGCAATTCTATCTTTCTCTCTACCTAATATAGCCCTTTTTCCTCTTATTTCCCCATTTCCACTTGTTAAAATTCTAACTCTTCAAAGCCACCTCCCTTCACAAAGATTTTTGATTCTCCTGAAGCATATTTGACCTACCTTCTCAAACTCTTTTTACTGTAACCCACAGTAAAAAATATTTTACACTGCATCTCCAATACAAATAACAACATAGCGAACAAAGATCTTACAAAACTTCCTCAGTATAGTCAACGTTCTGATATTTTATATTGTTTCAATTTTTAAAAAGTGGTAACAAACCCACTAAATTGACTTCATTGGATCATGATTCACAGAATTAAAACGTTTTATATGGTTTATGTACTTGTTTTTCCCCTTTAAAATTATTTCATTTCCATCTCTAACCTCTTTATTGGACCTTAATCTGTCTTGCTTACCAAAGATTTCTGTATATACCTGCATCCCCTAACGTAACATCTTGCAAGTAACAGATGCTCATTAAGTATTAGTTGGATGACTGAACAGGTCAGCTCACTTAAAAGTTTGATGTTGGGCAATATTTAAGGAAGTAAACATAAAAATCTGACATTTTCATGACTGCCATTTCTCTTCTGACAAGATGCCACAGCCGCCTGCCTTTTCAAAAGATATGCAGACAGATTTCTTGTAGATGAAGTGAGTGGAACAGCCTCGAGAAAGAAGCCAGGGAAATGAGACCCTGGCCCAGAGAGTGTACAAAGTGGGACTGGGGACCCGAAATCAAAGACCGCTCTGTGGTGTGTTGACAAGGTAGACAAACTTGATCAGCAGGGTGGGGCAAAGATCCCCCTTCCACCCCCCAGCTATCAGGCGAGCTCTAGAGACACTGAAGAGAGAAACCAATAGGCGAGGTTTCTAAGACACTTTAAGGGGAAAAATGAGTTTTCTATGTTTTGGCATGTCTTAACGAATTCAAGAGGATCAGAAGGAATGTGAAGGTTCTAGTTTACCCAAAATCATGTCAGAGGACTAGCACCCCCCACTCTGTCAGACAAAAGAAAACATCTTTAGAAGCCACATTCGTCACTTCTGTTATCATCCGATGGTTTCAGCAGGCAAAAAAAGATAACTGGGAAAAATAACAATTGGTTCAGTAACAAGTTATCTATAGGAATTTGTTCATTTCATCTAAGATACCTAATTTGTTGGCATTTAATTGTTCATAGTATTCCTTTATAATCCTTTTAATTTCTGTAAGATTAGTAGTCCTCTCTCTCCTTTTTTTTTCCCCTGGCCAATCCAGCTAAAGGTTTGCCAATTCTGTTAATCTAAGGAACCAACTTTCGGTTTTGTTGATTTTCTGTGTTATTTTTCTATTCTCTATCTCATTAATTTCTGCTCTGATCTTTATTGGAAAATATTGTTATTTTGGTCATCTTTTTATTTACTTATTTATTTTTGTCCACATTGGGTCTTCATTGCTGCCCGTGGGCTTTCTCTAGTTGAGGCAAGTGGGGGCTACTCTTCGTTGTGGTGCACGGGCTTCTCACTGCAGTGGCTTCTCTTATTGCGGAGCACGGGGCTCTAGGCGCACAGGCTTCAGCAGTTGTGGCACACAGGCTTCAGCAGTCGTGGCATGCGGGCTCAGTAGTTGAGGCAGACGGGCTTAGGTGCTCTGCAGCATGTGGGATCTTCCCGGACCAGGGCTCGAACCCATGTCCCCTGCATTGGCAAGCAGATTCTTAACCACTGTGCCACCAGGGAAGTCCCAGTCCTCATCTTTGAATGAATGTTTAGATGGGAACAGAATTCCAAGATGACTTTGCATTTTTAAGTTATTATTCCTTTTGTCTTGAGCATCTGTTGTGGTTGATAACAAGTTCTGCTGCCAGTCTAACTTCTTTTATAAGCAATCTCTCTGGTTGTTCTTAAGATTGTCTTTGGTGTTCTGTAGTTTTACTACGGTACATCTAAGAGTGGTTGTGCTTTTCATTATCCTCAATGAGTTTCTTCAGGTAGAGGATTCATATTTGTCTCTCATTCTGGAAAACTCTGTCTTTATAGCATCCATAATTGTGTGGCTTATTCTATTTTAACCTGCAGGAACTCCTATTAGACTTTCTCATTCTCACCTATTATCTTCTTTTCCATAGTTCCCATTTATACGTCTGTGTGCTGCAATCCAGTTGAGTATTTGTTTCTCCAGGGCTCTGGGCTCTCACCAGTCTGGGCCAATCTTCATGGCAATTTGTCAGCATGTGGTCCTTCCACATGCTAATATGAATTCAGGCTGCACACACCTGTCTGTGGCCCAAGCTTGGGGACTGCTCATAAATGCCTTTCGTCTTTCTTGCTGCTGCCCCAGGATGGTTGGCACGGACCTTCTACTCTACTTCCCTTCCAGGCTCCAGCTCTCTTCATCTAGGAGAATTCACCCCAGCAATCCTGCACCTCATAAGGTCTAAGGCTGCATATTCTATCCTTATCTGAAATGAAAAAGCTCAGTGCTCCTGTCCCTGCATTTTGTCCATAACCCTGGGATGCCATGTTGGCATCAACTATAACCACTCCGGCTTCCCTTTCTTTCTTGTGCCTCAATATTTTCCCTCCTTCCTCCTTCCCCACCGCCCCCCCCTGCCCCGCCACCAATCTTCCTCTCTTCCCTCGTTCCATTTCCTGAAAATTCAGCTACCTAACATAAAAAAATTTCTTTTTTTTTTTTTTTTTTTTTTTGGCTAACCTTCGTCAGTATGGTAAGCTCGATCGAGTCTGCCGTGTTGCCAGAAGTCTCCCGTACTCATTCTTTTTCTTTTTTTTTGTGCCGCGCAGCTTGGGGGATTCTCAGTTCCCTAACCAGGGATCCAGGGATTGAACCCCAGCCAGGGCAGTGAAAGCGCAGAATCCTAACCTCTAAACCAGCAAGGAACACCCACACTTACTCATTCTTAAAAATATGTATGTATTTTTTAGAATAGCTTTAGGTTCACAGCACAGTTTGCAGAGGGTAAAGATTTCCCATATATGTACAGCCTCCCCCATTATCAACACCCCCCACAAGAATGGTACATGTGTTACTATTAGTGAACCTATATCAACTTATCATAATCACCTAAAGTCCCAGTTTACATCAGGGTTCATGCTTAGTGTTTCACAGTCTATGGGTTTACACAGATATATAATAACATGTACCCACCGATACAATATCATACAGAATAGTTTCCTTGCCCTAAAAATCCTCTGTTCTCTGTCCATTCATCCCTCCTCTCCCCTAACCCCTGACCCTTTCACTGTCTCTATAGTTTTTGCCTTTTCCAGAATGTTGTATAGTTGGAATCACACAGTATGTAACCTTTTCAGATTGGCTTCTTTCACTCAGTAATATGCATTTAAGTTTCCTGCAGGTCTTTCCAATAGCTTGATAGCTCATTGCTTTTTAGCACTGAATAATATTGCATTGTCTTGTGCAGGTTTCTGTGTGGACAAAAGTTGTAAACTCATTTGGGCCAATACCAAGCAGTGTGATTGCTTGATCATATGATAAAAATATGTTTAGTTTTGTAAGAAACTACCAAACTTTCTTCCAAAGAGGCTATACTATTTCACATTCCCTCAGGCAATGATGAGCTCATGTTGTTCCACATCCTCACCAGCATTTGGTGTTGTCAGTTTTTTGGATTTTGGCCATTCTAATAGGTGTGCAGTGGTATCTCATTTTAACTTTTCATTCTCTAATGACATATGATGTTGAGCATCAACATATGATGTTCGAGCCCTGGTCCGGGAAGATCCCACATGCCACGGAGCAACTAAGCCCGTGCGCCACAACTACTGAGCCTGCCCTCTAGAGCCCGCGAGCCACAACCACTGAAGCCCAAGCGCCTAGAGCCTGTGCTCCACAACAAGAGAAGCCACCGCAACGAGAAGCCCACGCATCGCAAGGAAGAGTAGCCCCCGCTCGCCGCCCACTAGAGAAAGCCCACGTGCAGCAACAGAGACCCAATGCAGCCGATAAAAAAAATTTTTTTTATAAATAAAATTTTTTTAAAAAGAAATTTATTATTTTTTTTAATTTTAAAAAATTAGAAAAAAAAGAAATTGGGTTCTTTCTAGAATGAGTTCAAGAAGCACTGCATTATTTAAGATGGAGTTTCTAAATAAATAGAAAAGGACGCAGTGGTGAGGCAAGCAGCAGGGTGCTTTGGAAAAAGGTATTTTTAAAGGTTACAGACACACCATGAAGTACATGCAAAGAAGGGCAAGCATTAGGAAAAGGTGAGAAGGGAGGGCCACCCTGAGAAGCTGGCTCTCACTTAGGCTAACAGAAATTGTCTGACGGGAAAAGAGATTTTTGAAAACAAGACAAAACACACACACACACACACACACACACACACACACACACACACACACAGTTGCCTCATTTGTCCCAGAAGTAAGTCTGTTAGTGTCTTTTCCAAGAAATCTTTCTGCCAGATCTCAGTGAAATTACCTGGGTACTAATACTGGAGCTGCGTCCGGCATGCCAAGTAACAAATTAGTAATTTTAACAAGTGTAACAGCTCTACAAAGGAAAAGAACTATATCAATATCATATGTCAATGACATTATTTCAAACACAACTACACATTTATACAAATTTGTTTTTATTTATTTCCCACCCCATGACCCAGTCATTTCACATTAAGACTAAAAAAACAAGAAAACCAGGAATAAAAAGTGAAATTTTTGTATTTTATTCAAGTATTTGTCTTTTCTGATTATATAAGAGAAAATGAGTATTAGGAAATCTAACTTCAAAAGAGAAATTCAAAATGCTTCCAAAGAGAATCAGAGACTGTTAAACCAAAAACCAGTGATCCAATGTGTCTGATTCCATGGTGTTTAAATCCCAGGTCTCAGCCTTCTGCTGTCCCTCACTCCCAACGGAACCGAAGTGCACTTGAGACCACTGACACCCAGAGCCGCTCAGCCTCTGCCAACGCAATGCTTGCTCAGTTTTCTTCTTCTAAAGACTTTTAAGCTGAAGTATCTCTTCTCACACACTGCCATATAAAATAGGGATTTCTGCTTCATCCCCTCCCTGCCGTCATACCAAAAAATAAATGCAAATTTGAAAAGATTAAATGTAACTGTCTTTTAAAACCCAGGTAAAGCAAGATATGACTGAATTAGCCCTGAAGGCACTGGAAATTTTTTAAACAGGGGAAAAATAAACACACAAAAACAGTTCTTCCCCAAAACACTAAAACCCACAGACACAGTGACAACTTTCTAAACTGAAACGTCTGGACTTTGGAAGGAGTGTCATGTTTCCCAAAGCCAACTTCTAGAAATCGTAACATGGATTCAGAAAAACTCCTAACAAAATGAGCCAACAGCCGGGAAGAGGGTATTGAGCAAGGGAAATGAGTGATTCAATTTGCAAACATATCAAGGGAAAAGTAGGTGACACACTGGGGAGAAAGGGTCAAGAAAAGCTCATGCCCCATCATGAACCTTCCAAGCTGCTGAATTTCACAGGTTTGCTTAATTAAAAAAAAAACAAACAAACTGAAACTTACTAAAGATCAGTAAAAAGGAGCAAAGCTGTCTTTGTGCCTGTGTGTGTGTATATGTGGTGGGGAGGGAGGTAGGAAGAAATCAACATGGCACGCTATAAAGCAACTGAAATATACAGAAAAAACTGCATTTGGCCTCTCTTAGGAGGCCAAGGAATAGCTAAACACCTCTTTCAAAGCCAGCTAAAGTCACGTGTCATCAACTCAATCCCTAGAGAAGAAGATTAGGTCAGCAAAGGCCTGACTATCCCACCAGCTGGTTTTACTACATGCCTTTCACATTTTCCAGCAATAGGCATATCTTGAAAAAACCTTGCCTTCTTACCTTTCCCAGTTGCCCAAATAAAGTAGCTCTCTACTTTAAGAAACTTGCAAAGACTTCATTCATTATCACCTCTGGCACCAGAAATAAGAAATGTTTATTTTATTAGTAAACAGAGTTTGTAAATGCAATAGCTGCTTCTGTGGGTTTCTATAGCTCAAGTTGGCTTCGGAGGCTCCTAAAGGGTCCCCTGTCTTCACCCACCCCATCTATGCAGTAGCAGACTACCCCCATGTGCTCTACAAAGGCAACGAGACAATTTCCAGCTGATCCTTAGGGTGGAACCTGCTTCTTGGTGATATCAGGTTTAAAAGAGAAAAGAAAAAAAAAGATATTCTACTGGGTTGGTGGAAGGGAAAACACCAACACAAAACCCCTTTCAGTCACTGTTAATCCTGCACAGCTGAGTTCACAGCTGAGTTCAGAAGCCTGATTGCTCTGACCAGCCCATGTCCTGATTGTTCAGTCACAGGAAGAACAGGTTCTCACACAGCTGGATGGCTGGTTCATGATGCAAGATTTGTCCTGACAGGAAAGCTAGCTTGTGGGCATACTTGCAAGGAGCTGGAACTCTAATGGTACCAGGCCAATTCCAGTACATGTGGCACAGTTTGAAAGTCAACCTGTAGGCCAAGAAGAAAACATGATCCTTTTCACTTTCCATCTTCAATTTGGAGCACATTATGTATTTCTGGGTGTGTGACACAGCATACTTACCAGCAAACTGGGGGACTGAGGAATACATGATGCAACTTCTGGGAATCATTATTTTTAAGTGGAATTGTATCTATTTCCACTATTTGTAAGTCAAGAGGGCATGGGGAAATTCCCACTTTAGGTGCTCCTCTTTTTATATCAAAACAAGGAAAACAGCAAGGAGAACATGTTTTTGTTTTTGCCTCAAGAAAAAGCTGCAGAGAGGTACCCCAGCTAAGTATTTATATAGTCTGAGTGCAAGAGCAATGCATCTCAAACCTGGCTGTGTGTCATAATCATTAGAAGCAGTTTTAAAAATGCGAATGCCTCAGAATGCTTGGAGTTCGTGAAGCCTGGGTGTATTTTCTGAAAGGTCTCCAAGTAATTTTAGTGTACAACAAGGATTATCAGTCGCACCTCAAAAAGATACCATTATCATGAAAGACAAGAAGAAACTCAAGGGGTAAATATTCCTGGCAGTAGGCAGTATTTGTCTTTTCTGATTATTTAAGAGAAAATGAGTATTAGGAAATCCAAATTCAAAATGCTTCCAAAGAGAATCAGAAAATTATTAAGCCAAAAACCAGTGATCCAGTTTGTTTAATTCAGTGGTTTTAAAATTCCAGGTCTTACTTAGCCTTAGCTCACTGGCCAGAATTATTTACAAGTGAGGAGTAGGTTACTGGTCAGCTCACCTCTGCATATGATCAGGGCTCAGGTGTGCAGTGTTGAGAACACAAACATAATGGGTAGGAATGCCACAACCCTGCCGTACATGATGGGAAAGAAGGTAGAAGTCCACCCTAGAAAGGAAAAAGTACAAAGTAATGGTAGAGTTGGATTTGGCCAGAGCTGGAAAAGATTCTGGAGATCACTCTAGCTCCTTCACCTAAGGCTCAGAGAGGTCAAATGACTGGATCAAGGACATACAAGGACCAAACTAGGCTGAGAATTCAGGTCGCCTGACTCAACAGGCTATTTAAGAATGGTGTGGTAGAAATGACATCTGTGTACAGAAGGTTAAGCACGCATACATAGTCTTAGGAAAAGAGTGTATGTTCAATATTTTATACTTAAGAGGTAAAAGCTTCATTTTGGGTTTGTGTGTTTTTAAATAGTTTTTAAATTTTTACTTTTTAACAGTAAAATCTCTGATTCCTTTCCACATCTCTCTAGGCAACCTCCCCATTCCAATACCCAGGGAACAAATAACTTCTCCAACCTACTCTTGTTGAAATACCGTGTCTCGCCCACTTACCACTCACAGCTTGTTATTGTATGATCTATCACAGTCCCGGCGGAGGGAGTCACAAAGTGCTCGGTAGAAGACAGGTACACACTGGTGTTGACTTTCTTCTGAACTACAAATACCACCATCTTGGGATGATAATTCTCAAAAGCTTCAAAACACTTCTGTAGCTGAGGAATCTCATAGCTGGCAACTGTCTTTAGCTGGCCATCAGACACTCCATCACGGTACACCACAATCTTCTCTGGGAGACAGTGGTTCACCTGAAACAACACCCTGCTGAGGTGAACTGTGTGGCCCTGGGGCTAATGACCACAGGCAGAGACAGGCTCACTCAGCGAACAACCTGGAGACACGGCAGTAGGTCCCTTTCACAGCTGGGCCCAAAGCCATCATGTTGGAAGGGCAGGGAGAAGCAGCTTCTAGTCATTTCTAGACTTCCTCAGGGGTAGTAAAACAGGTCTGGTACACCAAAGGTGTTATAAAATATGAAACCAAATAAGCAAGCTCTGAGTCACATATATACGGCTTATACTGGAACGGTGTGAAAAAAAGTTAAAAGGAAGGAAAATTATGGGCTGAATCAATCTTCCTACTACTTGGATTTAACACTCATTACTGTCTAGGCAAAAAACAAGGTGAACTGCTGCAGAAATTCTAACATATAACTGCACATCCCATAGATCCACCATCCTCACATTTCTGTGTATCAGCAACATCCAAAGTTGCTGACAGATGAAAAGGGGATCCTTTACTAAATATTATCCTACCACCAGGTATAGTGTGAAACATTCTTAATATAACTAAGTAAACAGCAGTCTGGTAAACTGTCCATGGATCCAAATCAAATTAAATGCTGGCTTGAATCAGTTTTGAAAAATAATTTTTCCCCATTTAGAGAATGTAATTACTTTCTAGTTCTATGTGACTTCAATAATTTTTAGAAAAAGCTGTTTCATTTTAAACCAGAAGTTTTCTTTAAAGTGCTTTGGTTTAGGGACTTCCCTTGCGATCCAGTGGTTAGGACTCCATGCTTCCACTGCAGGGGGCACGGGTTTGATCCCTGGTTGGTGAACTAAGATCCCACATGCCATGTGGCATGGCCAAAGAAATACATAAATAAATAAAGTGCTTTGGTTTAATTCAGTTAGTGACAGTTTTGGCTCACTGGCCCAGCCACTCTGCGGCATGCGGGATCCTCCCGGACCGGGGCACGAACCCGTGTCCCCTGCATCGGCAGGCGGACCCTCAACCACTGCGCCACCAGGGAAGTCCAGTTAGTGACAGTTTGATTCTGATTTTGGTTCATCCTAGGTTTTTGTTCACAATTCCCCTCAAAACCCTAACTTATCATTGATTTAGACAGGCTTATACTACATATTCTTTATAGGTTACTCTACATGAAAATTTAAGTTTCATTTCAAATAACCCTTTTTAATAATAAATAATCACCTAGCATCTTTTTGGAGTTTAAGTTTAAAATTCAAATATTTTATAAATGTCCCTTTTTTCTGAGACCCCGCAAGTACTGTATTTACAAACATGTGATTCATCTTCACATTCCAAGATTGGAATTATTGACCCAGTTGTACTTTTTTGTTTTTATGTTGTTTTTGGCTGACTAGCATCTATTCCACCTCTTTTTGATAAGAGCATTTTAAGTGTCCTCCTGCCTCCAACAGGATACATTGGAATTCGTGCGATTATTAAACAAGGTACCTTCCCCCTAATCCAGGGCTTCTCAACCTCAACACTACTGACATGTAGGGCCAGTGAATTCTTTTTATTGGGGGCTGACACTAGAGGATGTTTAGCAGCATTCCTGGCCTCTACCCACTAGATGCCAGTAGCAATCTCTCTCAGTTATAACCAAAAATGTCTCTAGGCTGCCCATTGGGGGAACAAAACTGCCCCAGCAGAACACTCCTCCCTCGCTCTGACTCTTCGACAGAGAATAAGAAACACTTGGAGTTTTTCCCTTTGTGGTGGTGCTTCTTCAGGTCCCTGCTTCTGGAACCCTATCCATTTCCCAGCTTGATGTTCAACCTTCTCACAAATCCTCTGAGACTCTCCATGATCTTACCAATTAATCCCCATTTTGCTAAAGTTAGCACGTTTCTGTGACTTCCCAAAGACCCCTAACTGATACGTTGTGTAAAAGGGTGGGTAACAAAGGCGCTTAGATCTGGAAGAAAATCTGATTTCACAGATAAGGAAACAGAGAAGAATTACACTGGATCTGGGATCAGGAGACCTGGGACTGAGTCTGAATGTACTGCTCCTCAGCTATGCTCTTGAAGACTCAGTTTCCTCACTTGAAAAATGGATGCAAATGACCACCTTACTTTTCTTCTTCTCAGGGTTAAGAGGGATAAAGTGTGTGTATATATGTATATAATTTTTTTTTTTT
>RJWK010031868.1:0-15689 GCA_004363435.1 Platanista minor | reverse complement strand
GCCCATGCACTGCAGCAAAGAGTACCCCCCATTCACCACAACTAGAGAAAGCCTGTGCACAGCAATGAAGACCCAATGCAGCCATAAATTAAAAAAAAAAAAAAATTATGATATTTGGATTGTCAGCCTATAAGAGTGCTATATTTAAAAGTGTTGTGCCCTTCTTTCTAAAATGCCAAATTATAAGTATACATAAGAGTCTCTCAAAAGATTTTCTTATTTATTAATTTATATAAATAACAATTATACATAAATTATAAATTTTAACACTTTTTCTTTTAATCCCCTGGAAAAGAGAATTAAATGGCAAAAGATTATGTTAAAAACTAGACTGATACTTACAAATGCCCAAAATATTTGAATTTATTTTGCCTTCCAGTAAGGAGTGTTTGAAGTCATCTCATTTTTTCACTAAGATCATTTTCACTTAATGAATTAAATTAAAATGAGATCTGTAAAATAGCTATTTTTAGCCACAGTTTTTACTTTAATGAAAATCTCTTAAGATTGGTAAGTTACTTTTATTATCTTAAGTATAATATCCTTTTTTAGAGTGTAAAAATTCCTAAAAACTTCTGAGAGTCATTTCAGCTAAGTGTTCCAGAAAGGTAAAAGGCAGTTTATAGTAAATACTATATTTGAAAAGTTAGTGCAATAAAATAATGTGGTAAAAATGTTTGTAAATATTTGCCTCAAAAAAGAAAAATCTGAGTTTAAAAGCCATTTTAAATTAACTCGCAACCCCTCCCCCATACCTGCATAATGTAAATTGTTTAAAAATAACAAACAGTTTTAAAAACTATTTTTGGAAAATTATTACTATGCAACAATAACGTTGACTTTATTTTTTTTCAGATATGGCCGCGTGGAAAGTGTCAAAATTCTCCCCAAGAGGGGTTCTGAAGGAGGAGTGGCTGCCTTTGTGGATTTTGTGGACATCAAAAGTGCACAGAAGGCTCACAATTCAGTCAACAAAATGGGAGATAGAGACCTACGCACGGATTATAATGAACCAGGCACCATTCCGAGCGCTGCTCGGGGATTGGATGATACAGTTTCCATAGCATCTCGTAGTAGAGAGGTTTCTGGGTTCAGAGGAGGTGGTGGAGGGCCTGCTTATGGCCCCCCACCATCACTTCATGCACGAGAAGGACGTTATGAGCGGAGACTTGATGGGTAAGTTCCAAGGTTTCTGTAGGCAGGTATTTTGTATTTGATATGGTGAAACAGAAACTCGTATTTAGGGGCCCCAGATGGATTTAAAGTTTTGGGCATTCTCAATGTTTCCTATTTTGGGTTGGAAACGGAAGTGATTTCTATCCCAGTGGCTGGTATCTTATGGAATCGTAGAGGATATTTCCTGCAGTTGGTTGGATATCTACTCCTGAGATGTAAAGTGGTGGAAGATTTTGTATGGCAGCATCATTTTTGGAGTTACCTGTCTTCTAGAATTAATTATTCCTTCTCTTGGATAATGTTAAGTCTTTCCTTGGAATATATCCCTTCTACCTGATGGAGCTACTTGGCTACAGATTTTGTGGTTATACTATATGGAATATTTCTGGAATATTAGAGCCTACAGATTCTTTTAGAATTTGATATCTGCTTCTCAATTTTCACTGCACAAAGTGTACAAACGAATTGGATTGTCACCAAAAAACCTAGCAGACCGTATGATTCAACCTCTTGGATTCTACAAACAATACTTTAACCTGGAAATGTGTACTTGGATGAAGAAGAGTGAAGGCAATGCTTCATTTTTCCATTTTGGATCTACACAGTTTCCATGTTGGAATTATACTCCTTGATGGAATGGGGAAAAATTGAGATGATGGACATTCCTAAATCCTGGAATATAGCCATTCTTTTCTATTTGCTGGAATGTATGGGATGTCGTGCAGTCAAGATCCCATTAGCCCAGGAGAAGAGGATTACTATCTTGTTTCTTAAGCAAGTTGCTGTCCAATTAAAGGTACTTTAGCTTTGAACACATGGTGACGATCAGTTGTGGATACAGCAATCAAAATTGACTGTGCTGGATGGCTACAAAGGTGAACTGTTGGCGAGCAACTGTGCCTTCCTCATTTGGTGGAATCGTAGAGGATATTTCCTCTTCTGTCAGCTGCCTGATTCATACTTAGGGCTGGACATTTTTGTGAATGTGGATCAATTTATAATTTTCTGCTATCTCAAGAAAGAAGTCTGGGGGTTTGAGAGTTACAGTTTGTCTGGGACTGCTTGCTTCCAGTGGAATTATTTTATCTGGTCATTAAGATTTTTTTTTTCCTTGTGGTTCATCTAAATATCATTTGACACCCTTACCCATTAAGAAGGTGGATTACCCCCATAAGAGGGGCCAAAATTGGGGAAGTTATATTCACAATTCTCTCCCTAGATTTAATTGGGATTATAGGTCGTGTTTTCCACACTTGGAAAAGGTTGGTATGTCCTGACCTGTGTATATTAGCCCCTCTCCTAACCCAAGTCAAACTTTCTTTTTTTCCCACTAACTCTAGAATCATTTAGTACTACTAATAGATGAATCAAAGAATAGCTATTAGATTTCAGCTCTGCTATCTCTTGTGCCTGCCTTCTATATCTTCCTAATGGTTAAGAACTTTGCATATTTATAAAATATCAGCTGTAGCAGTAATTCTCCTAGAACTGTTGCCTGTTGCTTCTGTTATATCATTAATAACAGCTCTTACTGATTAACATTTGATAGGGTACTAATGGAATTATTTATGAAATTTTCTCTTGTCTCGAACACCTCTTGTTTGTTAGATGTTGAAATATCTATTTGAATTCCAGAAATAGTGAATAAAAAAGGAGAAAGTCATTTAATATATTTAAGTAGGAAAGATAATACTGAATTTTTGCCATGCCAGTTGCTTTTAATAATAGCAGTAAAAAGAAAAAACAGCCTAGGAGAAGGTATGGTTGCTAAGTGAAATGGTGGGTGAAAATGAAGGTTAGTGGAGAGATTTGGAATCTAAGCACATATTGGGGACATAGTATTAGTTGTAAGATTTTGCCACATATTCTTCATTGGAGAGATTCTAATTCTTCTGTGTCTTTCATAATTCCTTAATCACTTTTGATAGAAGATAGACCCAAAGGTAAGGTTGAGAAGAGACTCAACCTCATGTTTGAGATTCAAGTGAAATTGTCTTTTAGGAACTCTCTTAAGTAGAGAACTTAAGATTTCTTTGTAGGATTGGAATCAGTTTTTAATATTAACACGTAATTGCATGTGTGTAATTGTACATGCAACAGTTTTTGTACTCTTAGATTGACAAGTATTCATGCCCTACAGGAAGATTTTTTAAAGTTAAACCATTGCTAATAGCAGTCTTTAGCATATCTTACTGTTTCCCAAGTTGACTTACTTCATCAGAGGCAATTTGCATATAGCTGAACCCTAAGAGAATATATTTCCTATAACCATTAAGTAATACATTAACACATTGAATCATGGAATAGGCAGTTTAAAAATTATGTGGAATTTGATAGCACAAGAAGATAAAATAACCATTATTCTTTAATTAGTTAAGTTCATCATAGAATAGCATGTGGCTGCCCAATATTCTTATATCCCAAGTGTTTTTTTGGTTTGATTTTCTTTTTAAGTTTCCATTTTTATTATTAATTGTGACTGATTGGGCACAACAATTTACATAATTTAGTAATTTTTATAATTACCCAAGAAGTTGAAAGTTAATAAGAAAAAGTTACTCAACATTTTTTTCTGTACTTCTTTGAAAATGCCCTCCTGTTGCTGGGACATGGAATGGGCATACATTGCAATGGGGCTTTCATGTCTGTGTGAAAAATCTATCATGGAAATTTTGCCTGAAATGCACTTGCAAAGTAAATAAAGTTTGGTATATATTTTAATCAGATGAAAGTATAGAAAACTTTCATATTAAAATGAAAGTCTCTTCTTCCATTAAATTAAAAATAAAAAGGAGATGGCATATGTATATTTCTGTATATAAGCCAGAAAATCCCTAATAAAAAGAACAACTGACTTGCAGAACACTAGTCATGAAAGTCCAATATACAATTACAACAGTGATTTCCTAGCTGTGAAAATAAGTTTGGAGTCAAGTAAAATGTTAAGCTTATTAGTGTTTGCTTACTAAAGTAGGTTAATGCTGTTTAGGAAATGACCAGTTGCAAAGACAAAGACAATGCTCAAGTGAATGTTTGCATGACTTGCTTTTAGTTTTGCTTTCCCCTTTCTGATTGATTAAATATTTTTCCCCCCTCCTAAATGCAGGGCTTCAGATAACAGGGAGCGTGCTTATGAACATAGTGCCTATGGACACCATGAACGGGGGACGGGAGGATTTGATCGGACAAGACATTACGATCAGGATTACTATAGAGATCCTCGCGAGCGGACTTTACAACATGGGCTCTATTATACTTCTCGGAGTCGAAGTCCAAACCGTTTTGATGCTCATGACCCCCGATACGAACCTAGGGCTCGGGAGCAGTTTACACTGCCCAGTGTGGTACACAGGGAAATCTACAGGGATGATATTACCCGGGAGGTACGAGGCAGAAGGCCAGAGCGGAATTACCAGCACAGCAGGAGTCGCTCACCACATTCATCCCAGTCTAGAAATCAGTCTCCTCAGAGGCTGGCTAGCCAAGCGTCTAGACCCACAAGGTCCCCTAGCGGCAGCGGCTCTAGGAGTAGATCCTCCAGTAGTGATTCAATCAGCAGCAGCAGTAGTACCAGCAGTGACAGGTAGGTTAACAGCCTTTTGTTGTAACAGATGAGCTGTTGAATAAATTGTTATAAATTTGCTACTATCAGTGGTACTGATTTTTAGTATAGTAATATTTTTAAAAGAAAGTAATCTTGGATCATGTATATAATGAATGAAGAAACTTTGATTAGCATTGTGGCCATGGAATTAAACATTCTCCCAAGTGCTTAAAGCTAAATGATGATTTGCAAATGCTGTTTCATCCTCCAGTTGCTCAATATTAAAATTGCCAAAAAGGAAGTAGTAACGTTGGTTGTATGAAACAAATCTTGTGCCACATCATGAACTTTTAAAAGTTCTTAATTTCTTAGGTATATAATATTATTTCTATTATTTGGTTGAAAATTTGTAAAGGCGCTGTTTGGGTAAAGATGTATTGGTGAAATATATTGTTGACATGTTTATTGTCAATGTATAAATTATGTACATTTTAACTAATTTTAACATCAAGATGGTAGTCAATTTATAAGCTCAAGTAGGAAAGCTTTCTTTATTTTTTTATTTTATTTTATTTTATTTTTTGCGGTACGCGGGCCTCTCACTGTTGTGGCCTCTCCCGTTGCGGAGCACAGGCTCCGGGCGTGCAGGGTCAGCGGCCATGGCTCACAGGCCCAGCTGCTCCGTGGCATGTGGGATCTTCCCGGACCGGTGCACGAACCCGGGTCCCCTGCATCGGCAGGCGGACTCTAAACTACTGCGCCACCAGGGAAGCCCAGAAAGCCTTCTTTAAATTCAGGTTGTAACTTTGCTGTTCACTAAGGCTGAGTAAGCTCATTTCATTAGCTGGGAATTTTTTTACAAAGGAGTTTTATTCCAAAGATGAAAATAATAAATTGAAAATAATCTTAACAAGAAACAGCTTAGAAGTTAGGTATATGGGTTTTGAAAAATAATAGATCAAGGTAGACAGTATACTACTTTCATAATCTTTGGACAAGTTACTTAAGCTCTCTTGGACTCAGATTTCTCATCTTTTATAAGAACCATGCTTCATAAACTTATTTTGAATATTAAAATAAAAAATATGTAAAGTGCTTAGCTTGATACCCATATATGTTAAATACAACCTTTAATAACTGTTAGCTGTAATTATTACTACTATTTAGTACTTCACATGTTGATAGTCTTTTGAGTATTTCCCATTTCTAGTGATTGTTATTCAATCTGTTAATCTCAGGTATTCTAGTTTTAAATTTAGGTGGTGTGTATATTATTTATTTTTTATTTTTTTGTCTGCGTCGGGTCATAGTTTCAGCACGCAGGATCTTTCTTTGCGGCATGCCGGCTTCTCTCTAGTTGTGCTGCGAGGACTCCAGAGTGCGCAGGCTCAGTAGTTGGGGCGTGTGAGGGCTTAGTTGCCCCGAGGCATGTGGGATCCTAGTTCCCAGACCAGGGATCCAACCAGCATCCCCTGCATTGCAAGGCCTATTCTTAATCACTGGACCACCAGGGAAGTCCCAGGTGGTGTGTGTTTTAAATTTACAAGATACAGATTCTTCAACCTGATTAAAAATGCCCAGATTATTTTTCCTTTAGTATTGCCTGTTTAGAATTAATTTAAGAAAAGTAAATGATCATGGAATTGATAATTGGCTCCTTTTAGGCCTCCTAAATTTTCAAATTCAAAATAATAAATGGAACATTTTATATCTCTATCTAGATATAATTCAAACATTCTAGAAGATGTAGCATATTATAATGAAACAAGCACTTAGTTTAGGAAGTCAGGAGAGTTAGTTTCTGGCTCCAGCTTTGCAGCTCTGTGACATGGGTAAAACCCTTAACTTCTTTTGATTTCATTTGGTATATTATTGAGTTAAATGATTGACAGTATTCATTTGAATTCGATAAACTGATTATAAAATCTTGTCATGATTCACTTTCTTCTATGTAGAATTGTCTAAGATACTCAAGTTTTTAGTCATTTTCCCCAAACCTACCTCATTAAAGGGATGGCACTGCATTCCACTGGATCAAACCTTTTTGAGAAGCCGACCAATTGTAGAAGTGTGGAAGTTAGAGGTGAAACATAATTCACGGCTTTCAGGATGCCATTGTACTTTGGTGGGAGTTACAGTGGTTTGAGATCTGGCCCTTGGCATTGTGGGCTCAGAAGCTTGAACCCAGAGGTGATCTGATGAATTTGATGGAGCTAATTCCCTATTTACATAATCAAAAGAAACAGTTATATGCTTCTGAATATTTACTGCCACAGAAAGATAACTGCCACAAAGGCAGGATGAGCTTGGAAAATCTACATGGGGACTAAATTACAACCGTAGAGGATATTTTCTCTTCTGTCAGCTGCCTGATCCATACTTAGGGCTGGCAGTTTTTATGATTTAGGGCTGTGAAGGATATGTATTCTTCTCTTCAACAAGAAGAGACGAATTTTAGGCTAGACAGGGAACATTGTGAGCAGACTTGAAGAGATATGAGTGGGTGGAAGAATGTTTTGAGAACAGCAAATAATTTAGTATGACTTAACCACGCTAATGTTTTTGGGTTTTTTCCTTTATGCAGAGATGAGCCGTTGAAGGATTGAGAAGGGAAATATCTTGTTGAGATCTGCTTTAGAAAGGCATCTGGGGACTTAGAATAAGAAAGACAGAGATTCCAGTTAGGAGACTCTTTCAGTATTTCGGAGAAGGCAAACTTGGACTATGAGAGTGCCTAACTTGGGAAAAGCGGAAGGGATGTTGTATTAAGAATCAGATTATATTGATTTATGAAAAACAGCATCAACTTTTTTTGAAGATATTACCAAATAATGAGCCTTTTGGTGTCATCCTGTAAGAACGGGGCCAGGTCTTCCTTTGTGCACACTGCAGAGCCAGCCAAGTGTTTTTATTGCTCTTCTCTGAGTACATGTTCAAATAGTTGAAATTCTTAGCTAATAGGAAGGTAAAAGCAAAATTGATGTAAATAGTTAAAAGATTTGGTCATTGTGATTTGAAGCAAGTACAGAGAAATAAAATCCTTTGGTGTTCAGAGTATATCCATTATCCCTGGGTTCATCCCCCCTTTTATCAGATGTCGTCTTTTCTCTATAATTATATTGATTTCAGAATGTGATATTTTGAGGTGTTATGTCAACTCAGAATGTTTAATGCCCTTTTGGAAGAACTAAGTTCTTTTTTGTAATCTTTAAAACTTGATTGTGAAATGGTTACATTCCAAGTCCTTTAAAAATGTTTAAAAGCAACATGTTATAGTAGACAAAATATAGCTTGTTTTATCTATAAAAACAAGTTTCTATTCTGTCTGTATGACTGGGAAATTAATCATCCTCCATCCCCCTTAATTGTTACAGCTTTGGTGAACAGATTTCTAGCATTTCAAATGACTAAATGTGGGGTTGATGACAGTCTAGTTGTGAAGTCCTTATAAATGATACACTTAATGTTTCTGCCAAACTACTCACAGTATTTAGCTGGTGAGAAGTTTGGGGGAGGAGGGGAGCTTAATGTTACACCCTTTCCTGTGTGCATCCCTGTGCTGCTGTATGTCTATTTCTTTCTCTACCTTGGTCATTTAGGGAGTCCCCTTGCTTTTCAACATAAAAATTTAAATACATAAATTCCACAAAAGCATTTATTTTAAAAGTCCTTGATTGAAGTTGAATGTATTTTATTTCTGTAGTACCCTATCAGGTTTTTTTTCTATCATGTTGTAAGAATTTGCTTTAATTCAGGCTGAAGGAGTTGAAGAATTTATTGAAATTAAATTAGTTCATAATATCCTTTCCTACTATCTTTAATTTTAACTGAGATTTGTTTCTCCGTTGTTTACTTTGATCACAACCAAAGATGATTAGGCTGGCTCAGGGTCCCTGAACCTTTTTTTTTTCCAGCTGTGCTGCGCAGCTTGTGGTGGGATCTTAGTTCCCTGACCAGGTATTGAATGCAGACCCTCAGCAGTAAGAGTGCGGAGTCCTAACCACTGGACTGCCACGGAATTCCCTTTTTAAATTTTATTATTTTTTTGGTCCCTGAATTTAGATGCAGGGGAAAAAATTACATCTTTTCACTAACCTGAAAGTGAATTAAGCATTACCTCCCATTATATGAAAGTAGCCAACAAAAAAAACAGTAGATTAACAGTATGACTGACTTTGTTCTCAATATAAATACACAGGTAATTTAAGATTATTATAGTTGCAGAGATCTCAAAATTGGGCTTATATTAATCATTACTGGGAAATAGTTATTAAACTCAGTGTTAGGTATTGTTATTTAATGTTAATAAAGACATTACTATATCATAAAAATTTAAAACATTTTAATAACTGTGTCAGTATAATTTGTTTCCATTTAATTCCTATTTATTTTATTTTATGCATTTAGAAACATTATTCTGCAAAGGAGTCCATAGACTTCACCAGATTGCTGAAAAGGGGTCCTGGCTCCTTTGGAGCTGCAGTTAGCCCTTGATTCTGTATCCTGTAAAGGTTTACAGAATTAATGAGGGGAAATGGATGAAAAGTAATGGGAGGGAGTTGAGATTTGGATAATCCAAAACCTTTTCTTATTTTATCCCTTCCCCCTCAATAGATTACTTGCCTAAATCTTCTTTCAGGCTAAAGTTAACTTTTTTTTTGGTGGTGGTGGGGGGGTGCCCTGCTGTGAGTCATGTGGCATCTTAGCTCCCCACCCAGGGATTGAACCTGCGCCCACTACATTGGAAGTGCGGAGTCTTAACCGCTGGATCGTCAGGGAAGTCCTAAAGTTAACCTATGAGTTTATATTCAGCCATCTATTTGTTTAACATATATTGCTTATTTTTTGCACCAAATTTATGAAATAAAATAGCTGGTTGTATGGAGTCCCAAGAATAGAGCCAGTTTGGATTAAACATTGGCTGTGGCTAATCCAAAACAAAATCTACATATGTCTGATTAAGAGTTAACATGTAATTAAATTAACCTGGGTGTCTATGGCTAGGTGCATCTTTGCAGTTTTATCAAAGTCAACTCCATCTTCTGCCCCCTTAAAAAGTTTGGAGGTGTCTTGTCAGCATTTTTCTTTTTTTTTTTTTGTGGTCTCTCCCGTTGCGGAGCACAGGCTGCAGGTGCGCAGGCTCAGCGGCCATGGCTCACGGGCCCAGCCGCTCCACAGCATGTGGGAAGATGGGATCTTCCCGGACCGGGGCACGAACCCGTGTCCCCTGCATCGGCAGGCGGACTCTCAACCACTGCGCCACCAGGGAAGCCCCAGCCTTTTTCTTTTTGTTCCTCTGAATCCTTTTGGTTTGTCTAAAGAAGAATATGTCAAGTAACCTACAGACTTTTATTCTTTCTAATCACAGAAATAGGCATTGAGATGGAAACGCTTAAAATAAATGTAGTAGGAGTAAGCACAGAAAACTACATGAAAATAACTGTAGTGGGTGACATCTCATTGTCTCTTGTCTCTGTGGCTTTCAGTAAGCCCTGTGGCCTTAAATTGTGCTTAGTTTACCTGTTTGAAAAAATCAGAATTTTAGAGCAAGCTTTCTTCTTAAGTAGATTTTAAGAATTGAAATAGGTTGATTTAAAAACTTTAAGTAGGGAATTCCCTGGTGGTCCAGTGGTTAGGACTCCATGCTTTCACTGCCCAGGGGCCTGTGTTCATAAGTTGGAATATATAAGGAAGAGCTTGGAGACAGGAAGCGGGGGAAGAAGACACACATACAATATCAGTTCCAGGACAGGAAAACTAGCATGTGAAATAGTCTTTGTGGTGTTTGTTTAATGTAATAAGAAAAGCCTATAGACCTGCAGGCAATCAGACTTTTCAACTCTGATGCCATATTAAGATAACGGCATGCTTTATGCCCATCTCTTGTCCAGTATATTAGCTTTGCATTAGAATTACTTTTTATTGAAAGGGAAATGAAAAGTATTTCTTATTGCTGGTATTATTTGTAGAACTTGTTTGTATATTTCTTTTATATGTTTTGAATAAAATATATCAAAAGTTGTCTACAACCATATTAATTTTTTCTGTTAGACAATATAAGAATATTTTACCTGAATTATAGTTAAATGATAATTAGAATATTGACCAAATTCTGGATTTTTACAACAGTTAGTTAAAAGGAGTGTGACCCTTTTAACTAAGTAAGTATTAACATGACGACTGTTCCTAATCTTTTTTTTTTTAAATAAAGACCAATTCTGCTAATCATTTTGTGAATGATCTAGACCTTTTATTTTTATTTATTTATTTTTGGCTGCACTGGGTCTTTGTTGCTGCACACAGGCTTTCTCTAGTTGTGGTGAGCGGGGGCTACTCTTCGTTGTGGTGTGCAGCTTCTCATTGCGGTGGCTCCTCTGGTTGCAGAGCACGGGCTCTAGGGTGTGCGCGCTTCAGTAGTTGTGCCGTGTGGGCTCAGTAGTTGTGGTGCACGGGTTTAGTTGCTCTGCGGCATGTGGGATCTTCCCCGACCAGGGATCGAACCCGTGTCCCTGCTTTGGCAGGCGGATTCTTAACCACTGCGCCACCAGGGAAGTCCTGATCTAGATGTTTTAGATTTCTTAGAGGGGGAATTTTATTCAAATATCCTTTTGTCTGATTTCATGAGGAAGTTTTGCAGTTCATTTAGTTTATGAGAGAGACTTCCTTTCAAGTTCATGTAGAAAAATTTTCAAAATTACTGTCATTCTGAAGCTTTGTGGAAGAACATGGATGATGCTGAAAATGTAGTTCCCAGTGCTTATTGGATATGGTGGCAATGCATGTATCAGAGTGATAGTGACAGTATACTTTCCATTTCTCTTAAAGTATGCTTATTTAGAATGCTGATTGGGGGAAGGAATGCTCATTTTATTACCTGGCTATATAATTTGTTATATATTACGTGCTAGAACCTGTCAGATATGGCACCAGTTTTAACAAATACATATATGAAGTAAGAGTCAGTTTCTTAAAGTTGTTAAAGAAATTAATAGGGCTTCCCTGGTGGCACAGTGGTTGGGAGTCCACCTGCCGATGCAGGGGACACGGGTTCGTGCCCCAGTCCGGGAGGATCCCGCCTGCCGCGGAGTGGCTGGGCCCGTGGGCCATGGCCTCTGAGCCTGCGCGTCCGGAACCTGTGCTCCACAATGGGAGAGGTCACGGCAGTGAGAGGCCCGCGTACCGCAAAAGAAAAAAAAAAAAAAAATTAATAATTAGTGGGTTTTTGGGTGATCGTTGCAGTGCTTACTCATAAAAACACATTTGTCTGACGTTTTCTCATCAAAGGTGATCTTATCTGTAATAATGAATAGTAGACAGATAATTTCTGTTTAGCCGTGTGTGCTTTGAAGAAAAATACACCCCCATATATATTAATGTATACATAAATTTTTATTTTTATTTATTTATTTGGCTGCACTGCATGGCATGTAGGATCTTAGCTCCCCGACTGGGGATCGAACCCGCGCCCCCTGCATTGGAAGCGCGAGTCTTAACCACTGGACCTCCAGGGAAGTCCCTATTTTTATTTTTATTTTATTGGTAGTATTTTTTTCCATTCTCATCAGTGGCAGGCAAAATGAAGAGCCCATATTTTGGAAACAGCATTCCTTTGTAGGCTACTGTATAGTTTGTTACTGGGCAGTAAGCTACACACTTCTGTCTTTCGGGGTCATGTTGGCCAGCCAAGCCTTTTATTGTGCTAAATATGGAAAATGGAAGTGTTTGCTTTCTAACTGCTCTGGTGGGCTTAACTTTCATTATAGAGATTTATAAATCAGACTAGTTCCTTTCTGTTTTTCCTTTTTTGTCAAGTACAGCATTTCATTAAGGCTTTTGAGAGGTGTAGTTGTTGCCAGTTTTAGCGTTCTATGCGGAATGGGCAGTTGGCTTCGGAAACAAGTGCGGGACTGACCCATATTTGCTGTATTGGGAACCTTGCTTTCATTTTGAGCCTCTGCTAATAGGGAAATGAGAATGAGGTAGGCTTAGATCTGAGAATAAGTGAGGAGAGTTCATTGTGCGCCGCCTGAGCAGCCAGTGCCTCTGAATATGGTGGGGAAAGCTAGGAACTGTTTGTTTGTGACTCAAACCAGACTAAACTGGAATCATCCAGTTTGAGTTGGCTGCTTGCCACCTCCCAGAGGCTTCCTTATTTTGCCAGAGTTTTTGCCTGGCTCTCAGCCCAGGGAGCGGGGCTTGCGCACTGTGACCGGCGCTTAGGGGAGGAGAGGCTGTGAAGTGGGTGCCAGTTAACCCGGGTTTGTTCATGGGAAGGAGGCACTTCAACTAAAGGATTGAGGAGCCGAAAGCTGGAAGCTGGTGTGAATGCTACTATTTTCAGTGCATCTTTCCGTTATTACTCCCTTGCTTTAACTGTAACTTTCTGTCTTATGCCCCTTAGAAACTAAGGCTTGAAAAACAGCTTCTGCCATGCTGCTGCTCGGGTACATCACAGCATGGTCTGCGTTTAGTATTAAAGAATTTATTACCAAAAAATTAATTACCAAAGTTCCCCAGGAACTTGCTTTTAGTTGTTTAGTCTGTTTGCAGTAAAGAACTCTCTCCCATGCCCCTTTTCATTCCTTCCGCTGGGGTTGTGCTGGAGTTTATTTTGGTTTGATTGATTGTTAGGTGGAAGGAATGAAAATAGGTTTCTGGGGTAAACTTGTGACTTGGTATCTTGTGAGTTTTAATTTAACCTTGAAGTAAATTTTTAAAATGTTGCCTTAAAAATTAACAAAAAGTAATTCACGTTAAAGTCCTAAACAACAAACTTTAAAATTAAAAATGCTATGTTAGATTGTATTTGTTTGATTTAGAAGCAAACTCTTAAAAAAAATGCTTAAATTGCATGTTTTTAGTGTCATGACTGCTTTATGCATAGCCTCTCTGTCAGCTTTCCTCTTTGACTAGGGAGTTAAACATGGCCTAATTCCTGATCAGAGAACACTCGGAAGTCACTAAGAAATATTAAAGCCACAAATAAAGGGGTACATTTATTTTTGTCTTTATCAGTGCCAGGGCTACATAGAAAATATAGGTTCCTATAACCCTGCTTATGTTTTAAACTTTTGGAATGACGTCGAAACCGCTGTTAGTCTTTTTTACTTACGGTGAAAGTTTGCTCAGAGCGGTTTCAGAGACCTTGTTATTCTCTTTTATCCTTTTTGGGTTGTTTTCACTTGGAGGCCTTCTACGGTCATTCTCAGAAGTCATGGTATAATTTTACCCTGCCCTGAACAAAGGGATCATCCGTGCACAGAACTAAAGGAAAATATGGTGTTCTCATTTTAAAATAAACATTAGCATTTTCTGAAGCTCAGAATTAGCCAAGATTTCATTACCCACACCCTCTCCTTAATTTTTTAAAAAAAATCTGTCTTAGACTACAAACTAAGTGCTTGCCTTTATCTATAAAGGGTAGTTTTGTGATTGCTTCTCCTATGAGAAAAGGGAAAGAGCACCCTCTGATAATTTATTTACTTAATTATTAGTTATTACTTAATCTAAATGCTGTTAGGGTTTCCTGCTACTACAAATTGTACAAAGTCACTTCTGTGCAACATCTTCTTAAAAGTCTACTTTGTAGGATGAATGAACTTCCTCTTTCCAGGTAGACAAGATAGTGAAATATATTTAAAAATTAACTTTGCAAAACAGAGTTGGTTTTTCCTAAGAATCTGAGTTACACTCTTTTAAATTTATTTATTAATATTTATTTATTTGGCTGTATTGGGTCTTAGTTGCGGCACATGGGATCTTTTGTTGTGGCTTGTGGGCTTCTCTCTAGTTGTGATGCATGGGCTCCAGAGTGCACGGGCTCAGTAGTGTGGCATGAGGGCTCTCTAGTTGTGGCACATGGGCTCAGTAGTTGTGGCACCTGAGCTTGGTTGCAGTATGTGGGATCTTATTTCCCCAACCAGGGATCGAACCTGGGCTCCCTGCATTGGGAGCTTGGAGTCCTAACCACTGGACCACCAGGGAAGTTCCTAACATGGTCTCTTATTTAAGGCTGATATGCTTGTTTATTGGGGAGCTTTCTGATTCTAGAACTAGGTTGTCCAATACCTAGCCACATGTGGCTGTTGAGCACTTGAAATTTGGCTAGTCTGTGCACCAGTACTGATCCACACTATAACATGGATGAACCTCAAAAAAATGCTTAGTGAAAGAAGATGGTATGAATCATATGATTCTCTGTATGTAAAATGTCCAGAATAGGTAATTACAGAGACAGAAAGTAGATTAGTGGTTACCTAGGGCTGAGGATGGAAGAGGATGGAGAGTGCTGCTAATAGGTATGAGGTTTCTTTCTGGGGCAATGCACATGTACCAAAGTTACATTATGGTGATGATTGCATAATTCCAGAAATACACTAAAAACTATTGTATACTTTTATTTGTTTTTATTTTTAAAAATTTTATTTATTTTTGGCTGTGTCAGGTCTTTGTTGCTGTGCATGGGCTTTTTCTAGTTGCAGTGAGCAGGGGCTACTTTTCATTGTGGTGTGTGGGCTTCTCATTGCGATGGCTTCTCTTGTTGCGGAGCATGGACTCTAAGCACGTGGGCTTCAGTAGTTGTGGTACGCGGGCTCAGTAGTTGTGGCTCGTGGGCTATAGAGCGTGTGGGCTTCAGTAGTTGTGGCACTTGGGCCTAGTTGCTCCGCGGCGTGTGGGATCTTCCTGGACCAGGGATTGAACCTGTGTGCTCTACATTGGCAGGATTCTTAACCACTGTGCCACCAGGGAAGCCCCAGTAGAACTATTTTTTTTAAAAAAAACAGAATTTTGGGGCTTCCCTGGTGGTGCAGTGGTTGAGAGTCTGCCTGCTGATGCAGGGGACGCGGGTTCGTGCCCCAGTCCGGGAAGATCCCACATGCCGCGGAGCGGCTGGGCCCGTGAACCATGGCCGATGAGCCTGCGCTCTGGAGCCTGTGCTCCGCAACGGGAGAGGCCACAGCAGTGAGAG
>RJWK010031867.1:0-23977 GCA_004363435.1 Platanista minor | reverse complement strand
GGAACCATGCGGTGATTTCTGGGCAGCCTCTCTGATACTTACCAACCCACTCACCTCCCGCTCCCTGGGAGACACCATCCCTACTGCCTCCCCCATTTCACAGACAGAAGGCAGGGGTAACTTCTGAGCTGCTGGCCATCACCCCAGATCTGCAGGGGGCACTCCACCGCGGCGTCCGGGACCCCACAGCAGCCCCTCATGCTCCTGCGTGGCCCACAGCCTGTCAGACAAGGGCCCTCTCCCTTCTCACAGACTCAGCGGATTTCCTTCCCTCTTCCCTTCCCTTCTGCCCCATCTCCCCTTCCCACCTTGGGCTGAGACCATTTTACTGCTGCGATCACTAAGATCAACAGGGAGGCTGCAGGGCTGTGGTGGTTGTGGCTGCCCAGGTGAATGGCCTACCCTGGTGTTGTGCAGTGCACAACCTGAACCACCGTGCTTGGCAGCCCGTGGTCACTCCCACTTGGTGTCTAAACCTGGCCAGTCTCTCCCTGTTCACCCTCTGCCTGACAGGTGTGAGTGACAGGAAGACTCAGAAGTTTGACAAGGATGTGCCTGGCTGGCCAAGTGCTGGGACCGTGGCCTCTTGGTGGCTCAGGCAGCATTCCTGGGATGCTTGTGCCCCATTCAGCAGCCAAGGCACTTGCTATGCAAACACTCGGGGCCCCACACACAATGGTTCCCGCCAGCCTGGCTGGCCAGCCAGACCCCCTCCTCCACCTCCTCCCTATACCATTGTCCTTCCCTCTGGAGAGGGGCAGTGTGGGGAGCACTGGAAGGGGGAGCCAGGCCCGGTCCCTTTCTCCAAGGCAGGAAGGGGCTTCTGGGGTGGCTGGGAATGCAGGGGAGGATGAATGGCCATGCAAATGAGATGCTGATGAACCTGGGCCAGGATTCCCCAGCAATTGAGTCCTGGGAGCTGCCCCACCCCAGCCCGAGGGAAGGGCTCACCCACCCCGCCCCTGCCCCATCTGGGGGCTCAACTTCCAGCCCCTCCACTGGAAATTCCTTGGGTGGAGAGGGCGGCTCATCGGCCTCCCGCCTTGGCCTTACACATTCTCTTCCTTCTGTCTGGGACCCCAGCCTGGTGGGCGCCACTCCTCGGGGTCTGGCCCTCCACACCGCGGCCCGTGCCACAGGGGATTGTCATTGCCCACCTGCAGTGGTGCTCCCGCACCCCGGCTGAGGTCTGAGTTGGAGAGGAAAGGGCCTGCTTGGTCCGGACTGAGTTCTGGGGCCAGCAGCCATGTTTCATGAATGAATGAGCAACCTAGTCAGCCTTCCACACCTCCTCCCACACACCCAGAGTCCCCGACCCAGACCTGGAACAGGGGGCCAGGCTTTGACAGGACCCCAGCCCCTCATTCGCTCCTCCTCCCCTGCTGTTGCCGACGCTTCTCTGTGCACTCACGTTTCCAATGGGAATGCATTCGCCTGGTTCTGAAATCAACAAGGATCCAAAGAGCGTACTGAGGAAAGCTTTCCACACCATCCCGGCTCTCAGCCCATCCAGAGGGCCAGCAGGTGTCGTGTCTGTGGGTCCTTCCTTAGACCGGATTCTGCAGGCACGTCGAGCGTACATCTCTCTGCCAGCCTGCTCTGTTCCTTGACACAGTCAGGAACCCATTCCGCACACCGCTGGGCATCACTCTTTTCATATACAACACGCAGAAATGGCCCCTTATGAAAACTTGAAGGTCTTCTTCCTTACTCCTTTCTTTGTCCATCGAATATTCTGCCATATGGTTTCTACAGTCCACTGATGGGCATTTAGGGTTTTTTTCTGGACAGCTCAGGAAACATGACCTTGTACCTGAGATCACTGTGGGCAGGATGCCTTCCTAGAGGAGGGACCCCTGGGTCAAAGGACGTGCATTCGTAATTCTGAGAGAGTTTGCCAAATGGCCCCCTGCTGTAATTGTAACCATTTCCAATAATTTACAGTAATATGTGCGAGTCCCTGTAACGTCACTGCACTGCCAACAGTGTATCATCTGAGGCTCTGCCAATCTGATAGGTACACATGCCATCGGTGCATCTGTAATTTGCATTTCTCTCACCAAGAGTGAGACCAAGCATCTTTCATCTGTTCATGAGCCATTTGCTTTTCCTTTCATGTGAACTCTCTGTTCATATCCTTTGCTCTTTCATTTTTTCCCATACTGCATTGGTGACCATTTTATTGATTTGTTGGAGAACTTTACATATAAGATAAATGATCCCTTTGTGTGATAGAGCTTGCAGATATTTTCCCCATGTAGCTCTGGGTGGTTTTTGCTATGTAGAAATTTTATTTCATGTATTTGAATTGACCAAAACACTTCTTTGTGTAAATTTGGTTTTTGTATTTTATGTCATGTTTAGGAAGTTCTCACCTCAAATTTATAAAGAAATTTCTACTGTTTCTTTCTGGGCCTTTGTGGTTTTATTTTTCACCTTGAAATCTCTGACCCATCTGGAATTTATTTTGTACAAAGTGTGAGATATAGCTCCAACCTTATTCTCTCTTTATTCTTTCCAGATGGCTTCCCAGGTATGGGTGGGTCTTTGAACCATCCATCTTTTCTCACTGATTTGAAATGCTATCTTTGTCACATGCTAAATTCTTTTACGTGTTTGAACCTGCTTTGGGGCTGTATTCTCTTCCATTAATCTACCTGTTTATTCTTGCACTAGTGTCACACTGTTTTAATTATTGTAGCTTTAGAACCGTTTTGATACTTGGTGGGGTGAGTTTCCTCTTCTTACACTGACAGAGATTACAGGAACCCATGCCAACATCCATGACCTTCTCCCTTCCTCCTTTGTAACCTGGTTTTATATGAGGCAGAAAAGCACTAAGAACCTGCGTCTGCCAGCTTCAGTGTCGAGAAGTATGGCTACATGACTAGGTCCTAGACAGTGAGATGGAAGTAGAAGTGAGGTTTAGTGCTTCCAAGGACTTTCCCTGTAAAGGAGGGCATGAATGCTTCTCCTCCCTTTCTCCTCCCAGCGGCCTGGAATATGAGGTGATGGCTGGGACTCCAGCAGCCATCTTGCGCCACTGGGCAAACTTGGAAAGGAAATCACACAACAGAAGGACAGGGTGGAGAGATGGAAGTCTCCTAAGTCCTGAATACCATGCAGCCACCGCAGCCCTGTACTGCCTGCCTTACTCAAGGATCCTTTTACAGGAGAGAGAAATAAACACTCATTAGTATAAGCCTCTGAATATGGGTCTCTGTTATAGTAACCAAACCTAATTCTTATTGAAACATATTTGTTCTTTTTCAGAATTTTCTTGGCTGTTTTTGCTTGTTTAGTTTTCTACATGAACCTTAGAATTAGTTCGTTTAATTTAAAAATAAACCTTATTGGTTTTTAAAAAGTGAAACATCAGCATATTTATGGATTTATTAAGGAGAATTGATGTCTTTATGGTATTTTTATATTTTAAAAGTTAGGCCTTTCCATTTGTTTAAATATTCCTCAGTTGCATTTCAAATCTTTCTTAATATGGATCTGGAATATTTCTTATTGATTTCCAAATACTTTATAATTTTACAACAATCATATAGGGGATCCTTCTTTCATATATTGCCCAATGGGTTAATATTTGTACATATGAAGGGTATTGAGAGTCCTGTATTTATTTTGCTCCCAGCCACCATAAGGAATTGTTTTGTTGTTTGAAACTTTTCAGTTGTTCAGATATTTAATAAAATTGTCTGCAAACAGTGATACTTTTATTTCCTCTTTTTCCTGTAGTTAAAACTTTATTTCTTTCTCTTATCTAACTGCAATGGCCAGTACCTCCAGAACAGTGTTAGATACTGGTGGACCCCATTGTCCTATTCCTGACTTTAATAGATATGCTTCTAGAATTGTCACATTAAGCAAGATGTTGGTTTGGGGTTAAGACAGATATTTTATCAAGTTAAGAAAATACGTATCTAGTCATATTTTATTATGATTGTTTAAAAATCTAGCTATTGTTGAATTTTGTCAAATGCCTTTTTGGACATCAGTGAAGATGAATTTTTTTTTTTCTTTTGAGCTATTCAAAGGTAAAGTATAATCATATAATTCGGAGTGCAAAAAGTAAACAGATGGTGTGCTCAAATGAGGTAATTTCAGGAGATTTAGTAAAGGGACTATTTACATAGGTGGGGGCAATGATTAGGGAAACAGCAAGGGGTCCTGCAGCCTGAGGGCCATATGAGCTCCAGCTTTTAGGGCAGGGACAGGTGAGAACGGGAACCTGCAGAGTGGTTGCCTGGCAGGTACCCTGACCCTCGGTGGAGGGATGAGCCACCACAGAGGGGGAGGTAGCAAAGCCGAGATCCTCACCCACTCTCATCCCTCCCCCAGGCCCGCCTGTGGCCTCAGTGGGCGATTCCTGAAGGGGTGCCGGCCAGAGTCTTGCATCCCAGGGCTCAGCCGGGGTGGAGAAGCGGGGGCTTCATCTTTTTAGGACTGCTGGGTTCTGCCAGCTGATAGCTGCCTAGGAGTTTTGCACTGATTTCCAAAGGTGAAATTTGTCTACAGTTTTTCATATATTTTAGTGCAATTTTAGTTGGGTTTGATATTAATATTATACTGGTTCCATAAAATAAAATTGGAAGCTTTTCTCCCCCCTCCCTTTTTTTTTTTTTTTCCTTCTCTGTGGGCTGAAGGAACTTAAACAGCATGAGAACTGTCTCCTTCCTGATGGTTTGCCGGAATCCTGCTCGCAACCTGTGCTTTGGAGGGATGTGGGTGGGTCACGCTAATTGCTTTCTTCCCTGGCACGGGTATGTTTACATTCTCTATATATTCTAGTGTACGATTTGGTTAAAACTACCCATTTCTGGACTTCCCTGGTGGCTCAGCAGTGAAGAATCCGCCTGCCAATACAGGGGACACGGGTTTGATCCCTGGTCCAGGAAGATCCCACATGCCGCGGAGCAACTAAGCCCGTGCGCCACAACTACTGAGCCTGCGCTCTAGAGCCCGCGAGCCACAACTACTGAGCCCACGTGTCACAACTACTGAAGCCCGTGCGCCTAGAGCCCGCGCACCGCAACGAAGAGTAGCCCCCGCTCGCCGCAACTAGAGAAAGCCTGTGCGCAGCAATGAAGACCCAACGCAGCCAAAAATAAAAATAAATAAATAAAATTGCCCATTTCGTCCAAGTTTTAAAAATCCATTTTCATATAATTGAGCAAAGCGGACACTTAAGGGCCCCTCGGCTTTCATGCTTGGTCCCCACATCTCACTGTTTATTTGGGGTAGTTCCACCTTCACCCTTTAAAAAAAAAACCCAGTTAACAAGTGTGCTGTGCTTTGCAGGAGGATGTCAAGGTCAGGCTGCTACACCTCAGCATCTTGTACAAAATCTCATACATCTTTGCTGCTCCAGAAAGACCTTAGCAATATTTGGTCCAGCCTCCCAGCGGTGCAGATGGGGAACCAAGGCCCAGAGGGAGCTGTCGGCCACAGAGAGACAGGAGAGTCAGGGCACAGCCACCATCAGCACCAGCATTTACTGGGTGCTTACTGGGTGCCAGGTGTGGGTGGGGTACTTTCCACCCGCCGTGTCATCTCACCTCCGGCGGTGAAGCTGGGTGAGGCCCCCAGTCCTGGTGAGGGCAGCGAGGCTCAAGAGGTGCTCCTGCAGGAGGACGATGGCGACCAGGTGAGGAGCAAGGTGGGCTGCACCTCCTAAGCCTGCGGACACGGAGGCCGGGCCCTGCCAGTCAGCGTCATTTCCTGGGCAGGGGTGGCCTGGCAGAGGCAGGCGAGCCCCGAGGGGAGGAGGAAGGAGACGCAGAGGCCCAGGTGTTGCCCTTCTGGAGAGCTGTGCCCTCAGTCTTCGGAGAGTCAGTGGGGGCCACGGCGGGGCCCCAGACCCACCTGAGCAACTGCCCAGGCCCCTGGTAGAGGGCCCTTTGTCTGCACAGCCCTGTGGAGCCCGTCTGGGCCTGGCCCATGTGGCCGGGGTCATCCCAACACGATGTGTGCCTAGAGGCTGCACCCACCCCTCCCCACCCTGGAGGGCTTTCTATATTTTTACCCATCACGTTTTTTTGTTTGTTTGTTTTGTTTTGTTTTTCTCTCAATTTTAATTTCCTGCACTTTTCTCTTCAATTTTATTTATTTATTTTTTGGCTGCGTTGGGTCTCCATTGCTGCACACGGGCTTTCTCTAGTTGCAGCGAGCAGGGGCTACTGTTTGTTGCAGTGCGCGGGCTTCTCACTGCAGTGGCTTCTCTTGTTGCGGAGCACGGGCTCTAGGCACACGGGCTTCAGGAGTTGTGGTGCGCGGGATTCAGTAGTTGTGGCTCGCGGGCTCTAGAGCGCAGGCTCAGTAGTTGTGGCTCGCGGGCTTAGTTGCTCCGCGGCATGTGGGATCTTCCCGGACCAGGACTCGAACCTGTGTCCCCTGCAATAGCAGGCGGATTCTTAACCTCTGCGTCCCCAGGGAAGCCCCCTTCCCTGGACTTTACCTGGAAGCTCTTCCACAGCAGGAGCCGTGCCAGGCAGGGGCTCACAGCGGGAGGTCAGTCACATTTGGGGAAGAATTTGGGGGTGGAATCAAAGAGGAGGGGGCCTGGTGAGGCTGCCTGGACAGGTCACGACCCTCGTCCTTTCCTCAGTGCCCCGTCGCCCACTCTGAGGGACACAGGGATCCTCGCCTCTGGCCTTCCTGCCCTCAGGTGGCAGGGCTCCCCTGGGGCTCGCCTCTGCTCCCGGGGAATTGAGGGAGCCTTTGTTCACTGGTGCAGTGAACTGAATGGTGGCCAACACAGGCCCACCTCCTGATGCATGTAACCTGAGAATGGAACTTTATTTGGAAAAAGGATCTTTGTGGATGTATTGGGTTGGCCCAAAAGTTAGTTCGGAGTTTTTCTGTACCATCTTATGGAGAAACCCGAACGAACTTTGGGCCAACCCAATAATTACTTAAGGATCTTGAGACGAGGTCCTCCTGGATGAGGGTGGCCCTAAATCCAAGGACTGCTGTCCTTATAGAAGAGGAGAGACAGAAGACACAGAGGAGAAGCCGTGTGAGGAGGGAGCAGAGACTGGGGTGATGCGGCCACAAGCCGGGGATGCCTGGGCCCCCAGCAGCTGGGAGAGGCAGGAAGGACCCTCCCTGGAGGCTTGGGAGGGAGCTCGGCCCTGCCACACCTGGATTTTGGACTCTGGTTTTGTTCAGCCGCCCCCGGACATTCCTACTCCAGCCTCCAGGATGCTGTCCTGGTTGCTGCTGCCTCTGCGCCCCCTTCCGTCTCCCTGGTGGGGCCTCTTCTCTGCCACTCCTCTCTCCCTGCTTCCTCGGTCAAGACCCAACCTCAGGCTCCACAGGTCACATGGCGGCCAGGCTTCTCCAGCGGAATTCCCTGCCGTAGTGAGTGTGGCAGGTGAGCACCTGGACCCCACAGCTCCGAGACTGGGCCCCGTCTCCCCCTGAGCCAGGGCTCCAGCACTTCTCTGTGTCCTCGGCTAGCGGCAGCTCTAGCCTCCCAGGTCCTGGAAGCTCTGACCACCCCCCACCCCTTTCCCCACACCACACTGTGCGTTTGTTAGCAAATCCCATCAACTGGGGCTTCAGAATGAAGCCGGGATGCGCCCACTCCCCACCCCTCCCCCTGGATTATTCCGGGGACCTCTTACTGGACCCTCCCAACCCTTGCCCTGCAGGCTATTTTCAACGCTGCCAACTAGATCAGACTTACAGAATGCAGGTGGGAACAAGTCTCCCCTCTGTCTCAAACCCGTGGGCGGCCTCGCTGCAGCCTGAAGAGCCACCGAGTGACCTCCAAGGCTGGCAGAGGGCTCCCACCGGCCCTCACCCGCGCTCCGCTGCCAACCTGCCTCCACACCTGGGCCGGCTGTTCCCTCTGCCCGGAGCACCCTTTCCCGCACGCCCACACGCTGGCCCCTCGTGGCCTTCACCTGCCAAGGACATCACGAGCCTCCTGCTTTACTACGAGCACCCCCTGCCCACCCTGCCTGCACTCCACCCACCCTGCCCGCCCCCTCGAGGGGGGCTCCGCGCAGGCAGAGGTTTTGTCCCTCTTTCTCCCGCGCTGCGGCACCCCCAGCACCCCGACGGGGCCTGTCGAGCCGTGGGCTCCCTCCTCACAGACATCTGCAGGACGATGAACACACAGAGGGGTGAGATTAAAACTGAGTGAGCAAGACCCGGGTGGAGGGCCGCCGACCGCCGTTGGTGAGGCCGCGGAAAGCCAGGGATGCACTGGCGGCATCAGCAACGGGTCCGTTAGGTTACAAGACCCATAAAACTGTCCACGGTCTTCAAGAGACAGCTGGCCCTGTTCAGCGCACACCTAGAGAGATGATCCCAGACCCTGAGGGGAACCTTGTAGGAACAAAGGGCCTCTGCGAGGGGACTGAGGAGAGCATGACAGCCTGCCCCTCAGGTAGCAACACTGAGCGGGGCCGAGGGCACCAGGTGTCCCAGGGGGTGTCAGTGCAGGAAGGAATCCTTTCTCCCTACGTGTGATGGTACGAGTCATGCTGTGTGTTAGCACAGCGGCCCAGTACCAAGCGCCTTCCGCTGGGATCCCTGCTGACCTGGGGACACTGAACCTCAGAGGGTAGCCCGGGGGCCACAGGTCGCTGTGTCAGGCTCCCAGCCCTCGGCCAGCCCCACCTCCGGGGCCGGCTGACTCTGTCCTTAGGTGATGCGGTGAGGATGTTCTCTGAAAAGCCACCTCCGCGGAGGCCACAGCCCGGGCACCCACAGCTGCCGAGGCCCGGCCCCGTGGGAACCGTTATTTCCTAGGGGGCGGGGGCTGGGTTTTGTATGAAGACTGTTTTCCCAACCAATAAAATAAAGATTTTAAATGGCTTGGCAAATGGCCTAAATGACAAAAGTCATTTTCCCTGGTAGAAGTGGGCAGCATCAAAGGATAAAATGTAACAAGGCTGCCCCCACTCTGCCCCAGAGGCTCCTGGCATCAACCCCACTTTTACACCCCCAGACACAGGCTGCTTATAAATAAACCCAGCCTGGGTATTTTTGTTAGAGAAAGATTCTCCAAATACAGCTGCCAGAGGCCCGATATTCAGAGACCCGTCCTGAGCCGGAGCTTGTGTGTGAGGTCCCCTTGGGCGGGGGGCTCAGAAGGAGGCATCCAGTGACTGTCATTCCCAATGAAGTTATTTTTATGCTCAGAAATGTTGTGGGAAAGTCAGGGAGAGGTGGGAGGAAAGGAAACAGAAAGACCCCGATCACAGGCGGGAAGGGGACCGTTCACTCCAGCGAGGCTGCATCCTGCCCCCTAGGCCTTGGCGGGGGACGTGGGGGGCCAGAGGACACCAGGCTGGACTTCCCTAGGCCTGGCCAAGCTCCAGGGGCTCGGGCCAGGGGGCAGAGGGCTGGGGGGCTCTGTACGGCACGAACTCTGGTCCTTCCAGGGCCCACCTCCAACTAGGGGCTAATTATAGCTGCTGAGGGTGTGGGGGCCCTGCACCCCGCCCTGGGCACTGCACCCCGCCCTGGGCCCTGTCCAGACAGGGCCCACTGGTGGTCTAGCCCGTTCCCAGCCCAACTGAGCTGTCAGGACGGCTTTCCGTGGCCAGGCTGCCCCACAAGGCGTCTGGGGGTGTGCGGGGAGGGCGTCTGCCAAGGACCCACCCTCACCGGGCAAGGAAACTCCCCCACCCCTAGCCTCAAACCCACCATCAGAAGGGATGTGTTCCTGCTGGGAGCGCCCTGTCCCTTCCCCCATCCTGCAGCCCCGAGGGGGTGGCCAGCCTGAGCTCCCGCCTTGGTCTTCCGGAAAGGCCGGGCAGCTTCTGGGCCTGATGAGAGAACTTCCTGCTGGATACACCCAGGGCTCCTGGGGCTGGTGGGCCTGCCTGTTTCCTCTTATTTTCTCTCTGTCTCTCGCTCACTCACTCACTAATTTACTCATTCATTCATTCATTTATTCAATAGATATTTTCTGAGCCCCAGCCACAGAGATGAGGGAGAGAGGGCGCAGGCCGGGAGGGGCCGAATGCCCGTGTCTGCGTCCAGGGCCCCGCAGGCCGTGCGGGCACAGGCCACCGCGGTGTCTCCCGCCTATCAGGTGTGGGGAGCAGGCCGGCTTCCATCCCCACCCTTGTCCACTGGGGTGTCTCCTGGTGGCCCCACCCCCAAGGAGGCCTGAGGTGGGTCCTGAGCCAGCAGGGCATGGTGGCTGAGGCTCCCTGGAGCCCTTTGGGTCACTGTACACACACATGGGGAAATGGAGGCCGAGGCAACAGCAAGTGCCAAGTTGGCCAGAGACACGAGGCAGAATGAAGTGACCTGACCTCATGACTCCTGCAGGCCACACTCCGGCTGGCCTCTGAGCTCCCTGGGACACTGGGGGGCTGGCTTGGCCAAGTGCAGGGGACCCCTGAAGGACACACTTCCTGGCTCTGCCCTGGAGGCGCCCAGGGTCAGGGTTTTGTCTGCAGAGGGACCCAGGCATGGGCCAGGGAGCAGCCCCTGACCCACTGGCACCTGACACATAGGGAGGCACCCCACCCTCATCCCAGACCAGCCTGCACCCACCTGTGCCCACCTGTGTATGTCTGCCTGCTGTGCCTGCCTGTCTACCTGGGCCTTATCTGATGGGCCAGCTATGCCCCCTCGTGAGCCCGTGCAGGCCCCTGGTAGCAGGAGGCAGTCCCAGCTCACCTCCTATCCCCCAGACCCTTCCGGCAGCCCTGCCCTGCCCCTCCTGGTTGGGGCCCCATCCAGGCTGGCCGGCTGGGTGTCCCATCTCACCACACCTGAGATAAGGGCCCGGCTCAAAGCTGCTTTGTTCGGCCAACAAAAGGACATTTCTGCAGCGCCCTGGGAGTCGGGCCACAGGCTGGCCCGTGCTGGGGAGGCCCCGGCTCAGCCTCGGCACCAGCTCGGGAAACCTTAGCCCGGCCCGGCTGGGCCTCGGGGGCTGGGGACGCACCTGCTGCAGGCTTCCCAGGCCCTCGGGCCCACAGGAGGTGTCCCCTTTCTGCTCCCCGGCCTGGCCCAGCTCCCGGCTGCAGGGCCCACGGCCTCCCAGCTCCACAGCCAGGAGAGCAGCCTCCGGCGGGCAGAGGGGCAGATGCGCTGCCAGGAAGCCGAGCCCAGCTGACCGTCACCAGAGAGCAGGGAGAGCCCCCTGCTCCCGGGCCTGGGCCCCAGCACCCCAGTCCTGCGGCCTGGCCTTTGCCCACGCTGCTCCCTCTGCCAGGAGCACTGTCCCCACCCCTCCCCCAGCAAACTCTGACTAGAGAGCCCTGGGGCTGAAGATAGCATCTGGGGAGGGACTGCTTGGATGTCCGGTGCTGGACTGAGGGTCCACGGGGTTTGCAGTGGGTAGAGTTGCGGCCCCCAGTGGATATGTCCGCTTGGAACCTCCGGAGGTAAATTTATTTGGACGCGGGCTCTGTGCCGATGTGATGCAGTAAAGAGCTCGAGATGAGACCCTCCTGGGTTAGGATCGCCCCACAGCCAATGACAGGCGTTCTCATAAGAGAAGAGAGACACAGGCATGCAGAGGGAAAGGCCGTGTGAAGAGAGGCAGGGGCCAGAGTGATGGGCCCACAAGCCCAGGGGCCCCAAGCGCCACCCGTGCATCGCCAGCCCCTGGGAAAGGCAGGGAGCCGGCCCTCCCTGAGAGCCCCTGAGGGAGCGCAGCCCTGCAACGCTGTGATTTCAGACTCTGGCCTCTGGAACTGGGAGAAAAGCAGTTTCTGTTGTTTTAAGCTGCCCAGCTTGTGGCCCTTTGTTATGGCCACCCAGGGACACTAACAGGGTCACCAGATGCCCCACCCCCAGGCACGGCTGGCTGGAGCCTCCTGTGCCCCCAACATCTTCAGGGCCCCCCGCACCCCGGATTCGTAGGGTTCCCAGCTGGGAGTCTCCTGCAGCGGGACGGGTGTGTTCTCTCCTCTCTGACTGCAGTGCCTGCCTCCCAGCCGGGTGGACAGCAGGGACTCAGCAGCTGCCACTGTCCCCGGGCTGCAGCCGGGGAGGTGCTAGTCTCCAGGGGGTGGCCTGGGTGGCTGGAGAGCCTGGCATTGGCCCCACCAGCTCCCTCCCCTCCCTCTCCCTGCTTGGGGTTTGCAGGGCCCCCCCCCCCAACTTCCTCCCTCCTTCCCCCACAGCCGTGGTCACAATGAGCGGCTCCCTGGGCGTCCCTGCTTTCTCCCTCTCCCAGGCTGGCTGGAGCCGGCCTTCCTTCCCACCTCACCCCACTGCTTCCTACAGGCAGGCAGGCAGGCGAGCTGCTCACCGGGCCCAACCTGCATGCCTTGGGTCCCAGGGTCCCGGGCAAGTGCTGCAGGGACAGCCCAGGATCCTGGGCCCCCTCACCTACTCACAGCCTGATAGGGCTGACACTCAGCCGGTTAGAGGAGGGAAAAGTGAGGCAGGCTCAGAGACGGCGAGCAACCTGCTAAAGGTCACACAGCCAGTGAATGACAGGCTGGGCCTGGACACCAGCGGTCTGACTCACTTCCCTGTGACTCAGTCTCTGCCCCTTCCCCACAGCCCCTCCTGGGACCAGCGAACATGAGGGGACACCCCACTGCCCCCACCCTAGTAGTTAAAGATTTGGGCTCGAGTGATTTTGGCTGAGTACCTCCAATTCTCTGAGCCTTGGTCTTTGCGTCTGCAGGGTGGGGAGACAGGCCAACCACAGGACAGGGCGGCGCTTGGACGTGGTGCAGAGGAAGGCCTTTCTGGGCGGGGCAGGGAGAGAGGCTGGGCAGAGCCCCTCCTGGGCCCCTAACTGTCTTCCCTGCTTCCTCAGGCTCATCCTAGCCAAGCAGAGATTCGTCCATTCATCCGTCCATCCACCCCTCCATCCCTGGCGTATCTGCGGAGCACTCAGGGTCAGCCAGGCCTTTGGGGCCTCTGGGAGCTCAGCCTCAAGAGGGGCCGCCCTGTGGGCTGCCGGGGGTCCACAGAGACGCCGGGGGTGGGGCCTGGGGCCAGGAGGATGAACGGCGTCACATAAACCAACGGAGGGCACAGGTGGTACTCCCAGGGACAAACACGGGCAAAGATACAGAGGCGAGGCCCAGGGCGCTTCGGGAAGGGGCAGACCCCAGAGTGGCAGAGCCCAGGTGCCAGGAGGATGAGGGGGAGTAGGGCAGGGCCTCAAGGCCCGAGCCCCACACCCAAGGGGGTGGCCAGGGCCTGCCCCCGCCCCGACCAGGACACGGGGCCAGTGCAGGCCGGCAGCTCCCTCCACGGCCATAGGGGCCGGCTCCCCAGCACAGGTGCACACGCACGCCGCCACACACACTTTCCCACACAGCCTGGCCTGCACACACTCACCACCCCCCTTACACTGATGGCGGAGTGATGCACTTAGGCCTGGGGCCGGGCAGGAAATATCCAATAAATATTTATCCGGTGACACATGGGGCTGAGTCAAGAGCCTGGGGTGGGCTGAGTGCCGGGACGTGAGGGTCCTGTTCTCGGGGCTCCAGATGGCGGGAGGTCCCCAAGGTGGTGGGTCTGGTGCCCTGTGCAGGGAGCCGTCCTGGTTCTGCCCGCTCAGGGGCCCTCCGGGCAGGTGCCCTGTCCTCCTGGAGAGCATCCCTCCACTTCCCCACGGGACGTCACACAGCTGCGTTGTCGCCCTCGGCCCCGACCCCGCCTGCTCCTAGCCCAGAGCCTTGCAGACACCGGCTTGGGTGAGGCCTGGTGATGCGCAGGCACCAAGAGGGGGAGCCAGCTGTACCCGGTGCGTGCGTGCACGTGTAAGTGCGCACGCAGGTGTGCCCCATCCATGTGCAAGTGTGTTACCACGTGCACGAGGACACGATGTCATGAGCGCATGCTGTGTGTGTTCTGCACGTGCACGTTTGTGTACACACGTGCGTGCCAGTGTGAGCCTGAGCTTGTTTGCCTGGGCGACCCACTTACATGTGTGCACATGTGAGTGTGTGCTTGTCTTCAGGCATGCGTGCTGGGCGGGTGCCCTTAAGTGTACAAGTGCACGTGTGCACACACGTGTGTGTGTGAATGAACGTGTGCAGGTAAATGTTTGGATGTGCGTATGCGCACGTGTGTGCACAGTGTGGTCCAGAGTGGGCAGTACTCTGCCAGGCGGGGCCTCTGAAGGCGCGGGGAGGTGGACAGCAGCAGGGGAGGCGCTAGGCTGGTGGTGGCCCAGGGCGGAGGCGGGGGCACCCACGTGGGTCACGGGGGCCTGCGGGCACGGAGCCTCCACAGCCCCTGCTCTCCAGTGCCTGCGGGGCCCGCCCACAGTGGGGCTCACCGCAGCTGAGGCACAGCAAGGCAGAGACCCCAAAGGAGGCCTGAGTCCCCTGGCCCGGGCGGGTCAGCCCTTGGGCCTCCCGGTCCTCAGTATCCCCATCTGATTAATGGGGGCAGTGTGGGCTCTTGTCCCTGTCTCTCTGACAGCGCCGGCCCATGTCCCCAAGCCCCAGCGCAGGCCTGAGTCCTGCCAGGCCCTGCTTGCACTCCAGGCCGACAGCCCCCAACCACTTCCTCTCCCCGCCCCCCCGGGCCACAGTCCCAACATCTGGTTGGTGTTTCCAGCAAGCTGGGGGTGGGGGCTGGGAGCCAGAAGGGGCCGTCTGCAGGACAGTGTGGGAGTGTCACCACTGGGACTGTGAGAACCAGCGTGTCCGGGGGCGGAGTCTAGCCTGGCTGGTGGGTGGGGGGATCAGAAAGGGGAGGCCATCAGGCCGAAGCCTGGCAGGGGCCAGAGGCAGGTGGGTGGGAGACCATCCCTGCAGGCTCTCCCAAGGAGGGGTCCTGGACTGCAAAGTCCCCCCTCAAGACAGTGTGAGGTGAGGGGCGAGCTCTTCCCCAGGGGCTGGCCCCGCTCCCTGTGGCGCTTCCCACAGCCTCAGTTTCCTCTTCTGTAGGGTGGGTGGGCATGACCCTGCTGGTGCGGCCTCCAGGCTGTTGACAAGGCTGGGAGGTCAGGCGGCCCCTGCCTGGCCCGGAGTGGCCTTCCTTGCAGTGGGGCCACCTGCATCCCGGGCATGGATCGCATCCCTGCCTGTGGGTTTACCCCTCAGCCTTTATCAGTTTCTGCATCTGAGGCTGCAGGGTGAACTGTGCAGGGGAGGAAGGACGTGGGTCTGGTCCCCCTGCAGGGTCTGCCCCCCAAGCTGGGCTGCTGCCTGGCAGGTGGGTGCCAGGGCAGTGGGGGGCAGGGACACCAGGCACACGCGGCCTGCTTCTACCCCAGGCTCAACGCCACCCTGACCAAGAAGACGCCCGGGGCATCCGTCTGGAGGGCCGGCCTGACAGCGGCTCCAGGGGGGCGGCTCACCCCCTCCGGCTCAGCCCTTCCGGGTGAGGTAATGGGAAAAACTTGCCACAGAGGGGCCCCCAGCTCAGGATCCCCAAAGACGCCCACAGGTTTAGCGTGGCTCCTCCCAGCTGTAGGGAGGGTTCCCCAACTCCAGGGCCAGCCCAGCCCCGGGCTCCTGGTCAGGTGCCCCAGGTCCCCAGGCCCCAAAGCCCCAGTTATGGGGGCCGACCTGGGGGCGTTTCCGGGTTCTCAGACTCCACAGCCCAGGGGTTTATTTATTGCTGAGGCTTTGATTTGTGTGTGTTTTTTCAGTCCCTCCCCTCCCCCTTGGAGTCGGCTTCAGGAAAGCGGTTCCCCAGGCTCTGGGAGCCTTGGAGGAGCCCAGGCCGGAAGGGGGGACAATTAAATCCAGAGGAGAAAGAGTTAATCCCAGCACCCGCCCCCGGCCCGCCTGCCTGCTCACAATTCACCAGGAAATAAACAAGAAGTGGTTTGTTTCCATTTGTCCTCAAAAAATACAAGGATTTCCTCTCATGCTGGTCTGGTCTGCCCCCCTAGGCCCCTCTGAACCCCAGAGGGGGCAGGGCAAGAAGGGGGTCCTGCCATGGGGAGCCCTTCATTGGGCCCCCCGGCCACCCTGTCCCCCTCAGAACCTGCAGTCCGGCAGGGGTGTCCCAGGATCCCTGGGTGGATGGAACACCCGTCCTGGGCCGTGGCGGGTGAGCCAGTGCCTCACCGAGTGCAGGGAACGTGGGTCATGCGCTCTCTCTGCCTTGCTCACTCGTTCGTAAAGGGCCTACTGGGTGAGGGCACAACTCTGCTCTCAGGAGCTCACCGCACAGGCTGGAGAGCAGCCTTGTGTGTCGCCGTGTGTCAGGCCCTTCTGGAGAAGAGCGAGGGCTGAGCGGCCTGGCCAGGTAGCAGCCTGTGCAAAGGCCCTGTGGTAGGCGGGCACTTGGCCCCTCCAAGAAACAGGAAGGAGGGGACCAAGGCTGAAGGAAGCGGGGGCAAGAAAGGCATCAGGGCAGTGACAGGGCCCCTCCTGCAGGATCTCCCAGGCCACAGGGAGGCATTTGGAGCTCGATCTGGCTACAGTAGGGAGTCCCGAGGGGATTAGTCTGGAGATGCTGTGGTTCACGATTACTTTTTAGAAGCTCACGCTGGTGGATGGTGACGTGGGGCGGGAGAGGGGCCAGCAGGACCTGCAGTTTCTGGGGCACCACTGAAATTAAGGGGCAGGTGTGGGCATCCAGTGTGAGAGGCCTGCTTTCTCTCCGATGGAAAGGCGGAGGGAGGTGGGCGGAAGCGCAGCTCCGGGACTTGGGGTACAGGTGTCCTTCAAAGCCGGGGACCTGGCATGGCCTCCCGGGAGCTTGTACTGGAGGAGGGTCCAGTCTGAGCACTGGGCCCTGCAGCCAGTCCTCCAGGAAAGAAGACCCTGCGGGCACGGGGAAGTCGCTTGCCTGGGAGGCTGGAGGAGGGGAAGGAGGAGGCTGTGGGCAGCCCCTGTGGTGGCCCCGGCCACCCTGGGCTAGGTTTCCTCACCCAGAGAGTGGAGGTGGTGATAGCACCTCCCCCATGAGGTTGTACCCTTGAATGAGGTAACAACGGGTTCATTCAATGGGAGCTGGGCCCCAAAGGTCCTGTGGCCTCTTCAGTAGAGGAGCCTCCTGGGTGAAGCCTGTGTTGGCCACCCCCAGGAAGCCCTCCTAGATTTCCTCACCTACTGACTCACCACTGGTCCCCCACGCTGGCTGTTCACTCTGCCTGTCACTCCTTTCCTCTCCCACCCCAATCCATGGGTGCTCTGCTCGGGTCCCCTCACTTCCAGCGGCTGGCGCCTGTATCCTTATCCACTTTCCCCAGGGGTGACAGCTTTGGGGGGCTGGGAGTCCTGGGACATGTTTTGTTTTGTTTTTTTGTTTAATTTATTTTATGTATTCTTATTTTTGGCTGTGTTGAGTCTTCGTTTTTGCACGCGGGCTTTCTCTAGTTGCGGCGAGCGGGGGCTACTCTTCGTTGCCATGCACGGGCCTCTCCTTGCAGTGGCTTCTCTTGTGGCGGAGCAGGGCTCTAGGCTCGCAGGCTTCAGTAGTTGTGGCACGCGGGCTCAGTAGTTGCGGTACACGGGCTTAGTTGCTCCGCGGCATGTGGGATCTTCCCGGACCAGGGATCGAACCCGTGTCCCCTGCATTGGCAGGCGGATTCTTAACCACTGAGCCACCAGGGAAGCCCCCTGGGGCATGCTTTGTGTGGTCCCCCAGCTCCCCCGCAGATTGAGCTGGCCTGGTCATCAGGTCTGTTCCTGGGAGAGCCACACTAGGTCCGTTGGGACCGGAGAGGCCCCAGGAGGGGGATGCTCAGGATGGGATTCTGGAACCCGAGTGCTGTCCAGCCGGGTGGCTGAAGAGCCCTGTTCTAGCGGCAAGGGTAGCAGACCCAGAATGCCACAGGTGTGCAGACCCTCCCAGTCATGGCCGTCTTGGAGGGGATGCTGGCCACGTGGTCTCCCCAGACCCCGGGGGCTGGGGGGCGATCATGTCACAGTTGGGTCTGGCCTGGTTTTCAGCCTGAGCTCCCCTCCGCCCATGAGAGGGGAGGGTCATACAGACCTCTGGTTTTACATGGAGGCCAGAGCTGGGGTGGGCTACTCTGGGCGCAAGGACCTCAGTGGACTCACAGCATTGCGGAGAAGGCGGAGCAAGTCCCCTAGGGAGGGGTCAGGGTTCTGACCCGGAAGAAGGGGACCCTGTGACCGGGAGTCGGGCTAAGGGGTGGGGGTATCCGAGGAGAGGACTCCCCCTGCTAGGGGTCCACAGCCCCCCGTGTCCCATGGGACTTGGCCCTCCCTTCGAGGCCACTCCCAAGGCCAGGCTGCACTAACCAGCTGGGCAGTTGGGGGGACTGGTCAGGGAGGGGCCGCAGGACCCCCTGGTACCTCCCCCACACCTGGGGGGTCTTGAGGATGCCGGGTCAGGGCGGGGGTGGACATAGCTGGATGGGGAGAGTCTGCTGAGTTGGAGTTCTGTGTCCTGAGTCAGGATTTGACCCTGGAGCTGGCTCTGGGACGCAGCTCGCATTAGCCGAGGGGCGGGACAGTGCAAGGTGAGCGCTGGAAGGGACCAGAGAACCCTCTGTCCATCTCTGCCTCCCCCGAGGGCCCAAAGGACACCCTGGCTAACGTGAGCGGGAAGCTCAGCGGAGTGGGCACTGCACGGCTGAGGCTCAGTGGTGGCCGTCCTCTGTAGGCCGAGGTGAACAGGAGGGGATGCTCCCAGGAACTGGCCTCCCAGCACCCCAAGCCCCCGTGATGGGGCATGTCAGAGAGCAGAGGCCAGGTGTGCAGAATCGTCCTCAGGGGCAGCACAGCCAGGATGGCAGCCAGGGTGTCCTGCCCCGGGGACCTGCGGCACGGGTATAGCCCACACTGGTCTCTGGTCAGTTAGCCACAGGGCGGGGCTGAGGGGGCACATGGGTGGGCAGCTGGCCAGGGGATTATCCCACTTGTGCAGCCAAACATGGCAAGGACACGTGAGCCAGAGCTGGCACCAGCTGCTGCCACAGAAGCATTTGTCACCTGTGTTCTGGGCCCGAGCCGGCTTTGAGACCCGGAGCCCAGCGCTTGAAGTGGAGGCCAGGTCTGTTAAGGAAGGACCCTGTGATGACAAAGCAAGGTGTGCAGTGGCGGTTCTGCCCGCGCCTGAGGGGCCTGTGGCCGCTTCCCAGAGCACCTGGGCACCCAAGGGAGGACATTGGGAGACCCCAGTGGCTCGTGGCCCAGCCCGTCCAGTGGGACATGGGGATGAGGTCATAAACAGAGCCTCTCCACAGAGCGTCCTACAAGCTCAACGTGTTGACGACATCGAGGGAATCTGACTGGGGGACCAGGAAGTGCCAGGTGGCTGATAAGCCCTGCAGAGATTCAGGGGCTTCTCCACCAGAAACATTTTAGAGGTTTGGTGGGCTGGACCCGACGGCAGAGGCCACGTCGCCCTCTGAGACTGGAAGGGACCACTGGTCTCCGAGGGTGGGGCCGACGGTGCCCTTGCCCCTGCTGTGCAGGAGACAGCATGGCCCCGGCTGCCTCTGTGGATCCGAGAGGCGCTCCAGAGGCCCCTGGGCACTGCCCCACCCCCCTTGGTTGGGGGACGCAGAACACAGTCAGTTCTGAGTGAGGTCCAGAACAAGAGAGTGTCTGCAGCCTGTTTGAGCTCTGAGGCAGGGCTCCCTGCCCCATGGGCCAGGACCGGGAGACCCCAGGAAGCCAGAGGCATCGTGTACAAAAGGACTGGGTAAGCCCGGCCAGAGGGCTACGGCCAGACATCTGCTAGCAGCGGGCCTCACCGCTGCGGGAGGAGCAGTCCCTGGTGCGCCGGGCCTGGCAGAAGCTGAGAGCCTGCAGGGGCCAAGTAGCCCCCCCCCGCCCAATCCATGTCCACCAGGAACCTCAGAAAGTGACCTTATTTGGAAATAGGGTCTTTGCAGATGTAATTAGCGAAGGTTCTTGAGATGAAATCATCCCGGATTGGGGAGAGCCCTAAATCCACTGACAAGTGCCCTTAAAAGAGAAAAGAAAACAGGCATAGACACACAGAGGACGCCATGGGAAGCTGAGGCAGAGACTGGAGCAAGGTGGCCATAAGGCAAGGAACCCCAGAGCCACCAGCAGCTGGATGAGGCAGGAAGGACCCTCAGTTTCTATTGTTTGCAGCCCCCCGGTTTGTGGTCCTTTGTTATGGCGGCTCCAGGAGACTCACACAGCGCTGGCCACGAGACAAGAAGTTACTGTGATCAGGGCTACCCATCCTGGCCACCAAGTCGTCCTAAGTTTGGGCAATAATGTGCCAGGGTGTCAATGGCCCTGGGGCAGCCCCTGGGCAATGACTGACTGGAAGCCAGCCTCCTGCCAGCTTCGGTTTCCTCGTCTGTAATGGGAGGTCTTGGGAGGAAGCATGTGGCTGGGCCCCTGCCAGTGGGCACCCAGCTGGGGGCCTGTGCTGCCTTGGTGCTTCGCTTCCCCTCCGTGAGTTTCCCTGGGGGTGACACCCCCGTCCCAGGGTAGGGGGGCAGATTAATAGTGCACCCTCAGCGGCCACCTGCCTCTAGTTGCATCTCTCCCCTGCCCAGCACTGTCTCCTGCGCCTCACCCAGAGCTGCTTTCTCTGTCTCGGGTGTGCCCCCGGGGAGAACCTCAGGGAAGGACCACCCACCCCAGGATGTCCCGGGAGAATGCAGTTTCCAGTTGTCGTGGGATAAAGAAGCTGCACAGAGGGATCAGATGCATCAGAATGAAACAAACGTCTGCACTTTGAACGGCACTATCAAGGCAGTGGGAAGGCAGCCTGTGGAATCATATATGTGATAACGAGTTAATATCCAGAATTCATAAAGAGCACCTACAACTCAACAACAACAAAAACAAGCAACCCAATTCCAACATGGGCAAAGAACACGAATAGACATTTCTCCAAAGAAAATATATGGTTTGCCAGCAAGCACATGAAAAGGTGCGAAACATCACTAATCATCAGATGCAAATGTGAGGTACCACCTCACACCCATTTATCATGGTATTATGAAAACAAAACCGCCAGCAGGTAAGTGTTGGTGAGCACGTGGGAACATTGGAAACCGTGTGCACTGCTGGTGGAATGCAAACAGTGTGACGGTTCCTCAAAAGATTAAACATAAGAGTTACCATAAGGGGACTTCCCTGGTGGCCCAGTGGTTAGGACCCAGTGCTTTCACTGCCGGGGCTCGGGTTCCATCCCTGGTCAGGGAACTAAGATCCCGCAAGCTGCATGGCGTGGCCATAAATAAATAAATGAACAAATAAAAATAAAATTTGAAAGAATTACCATACAATCCAGCAATCCCACTTCTGGGTGTTTACTCAGAAGAAACTGAAAACAGGGACTTGAACAGGTATTTGCTCACCCATGTTCACAGCTGCATTAGTCACAATAGCTAAAATGTGGAAGCAACCCAAGTGTGCCCTAACAGATGAAGAGATAAACCAAACATGGGCAATGCAAACCTTGGAATACCATTCGGCCCTAAAAAGGAAGGGAATCCCGACACAGGTGGTAATATGCATGAACCACAAGGACCTTGTGCTGAGTGAAATAAGCCGGTCACAGAAGGACAAATACTGTATGATTCACGTTCGATGAGGTCCCAGTGGTCATGTTCACGGAAACAGTCCAAAGACGACTCAGACTCATCTGCTGGGAGATCCCGGCAGTGGGAACAAGGAGCAGACAGTTCAGCCCGGTGCTTCTTTTAGGGGAGCCAGGACCCCCCACTCCGTGAGGGCAAGGGTGCTGCCAGACCCAGCCGGGCCACCTGAGCTAGGGTTTCCTCCTCTATCTGATGGTCGATTGCCGATGGTCACCGCGAGCCCTTCCGGGTGTGGGAGTCTCCTGAGCTGATGGGATGGTGGCGGAGAAAATGCCCTGCCTGGTCCCACAGTCTCACTGCCACAGCACCTGCTTAGGCCGCCAAGAGACTGGTGGGGGAGAGTTGTCCCAGACAAGGCTGATTCTGCCCAGGGACAGAGAGGTCCCCCCACGGGAGGCTGGGAGGGAGTGCTGGCTGCCAAGTCAAACAGACCCCGCGTGCTTTCATTGGTGGGCATAGCAGGGTGTCTCTCTGGCCCTCAGTCTCTTCATCTGCATGGCAGGATTCATAATAGCACCTGATCCGTGGGGCCTCTGAAACCATACTCACCAAGCGCCTGGCACACAAACGGCAGCTTTAAAATTAGGCTGCCCTGAAAGCATGTTTGATAAACCATGGAACAATGCCTTCCGTGAGACCTGGTGCCGCTATTAAAAAGGGAGTTGCAGAAACATGTCTAATGGTCCAGGCGAGTGCTCACGATCTATTGTCAGTTGAGAAAGAGTGATTAGATGACGATCCAGTGTGTTTGCCTGATGACTGTCCCACCTTCTGGAGCGTAAGGTAGGGCCCCCGTGCTGCTCTTTGGCAACAGCACTTCTGTTTGGAGGAAGCTCTGGGCCCTGAGCTGTTGGATAATTACTTGTGGAATGAATGAATGGATGGATGAATGAATGAATGGATGGATGGAAGAATAAATGGATGGATGGATGGGAGAATGAATGGATGGATAGATGAATAGATGGATGAATGGATGAATAGATGGATGGGTGGTTGAATGAATGAATGGATGGATGGATGGATGAATGAACGGATGGATGGATGAGTGGATGAATGAAGAGAGCCTCCAGTTTTGTGAAGCAAGGCACATATTATAAATGTGTAGAGAAAACCTGGAGGGATATGCCCCAGATACTGATAAGCTGCCCCTGCCAGGAGGAATAACTGCTGATTTTGTATCTTCTTTTTTTGTGCAATCCCCCCTCACCCCGATGGATGGTTGTGCGGGGTTGCAGGGGAGAGTCGTGTGGGAGTCACAGCTCTGTGCCCTCTGGCCTTTCTGCCAGGCAGGATGGATGGATGGATGGATGGATGGATGGATCATAAGGAGGGACAGTCCCAACGCCAGGGACAGTCCCAACGCCAGGGACAGTGCGGTGGGTGCTGGAAGCCCAAGGGCTTCAGGCACTGAGGAATGTGTTTATTTCAACCCCTCCCCACCAAGGGGAGGACCAAGGGGAAGGGGCATGCTGCAGCTCCTCTCCGCTCCCCTCTTCCAGGCCCCTTGCTCTAGCTCAGGATGCAGGGCGTTTTGCAAGGGATGATGAGGAAAAACCAGGGCCCTCCCTGCTGCCATGTGCTGGCCCTCTGCAACAAAAGTGATTCTGTACTTGAGAAAAGGAGAGGGTTATGAGAAAAACTTCCCGTTACAGGGTTTTACATTCGGAGGGAAAATGCTGGGCCTTGCTGGGTCGTACCAGGGGGGCCTTCACAAAAGCCCCTTTGTTCCCCCCCCCCCCCCCCCCCCGCCGCCTCAGTGCCCGACAATGGTACAGAAAGAAATTATCTTTTCAGCAAAAGATTAAGCGGGAGTCCGAGCCCAGACTGGCTTGTTTCCATGTGGCTGGGAGGGGTTAGAGGGGGTGGACTCCTCTCCAGACCCAGGTCCTGGTGGGCCTCTTGGAGGAGGCAGCAGCCTTCCCAGGAGCTGACAGTTTAGCTGGGAGAGAGGAGGGGAGACCGTCAACAGCCTCGCTGGATCAGACGCTGTTGCCCCGAGTTACAGATAAGGAAGCTGAGGTGGACGGGCAGCTGCCCCACCCCTGCTGAATCTCACTCTCTCAGGGTCCCAGGCAGGCCTTCCCTGCCCTGGGAAAGGGATGACATCAGAGAAAGGGGGCTCGGGCCACCCAGGCCGGCATCAGGGGATAAACCTCCAGGGGGAATTAGGAAACCAGTCTGCAACACTCACCTGCCTGCCTGGCTCACCTGCCCGCCTGGCTCATCTGCCCACCTGGCCCTCCCCCAGCCTCATACCTGAAACTCCCAGTTTCAGTCTTCACTTTGTCCAAGACTCTGGCCCCTCCCAGCATCAGCCTCCCCTCCCCCATCGCTCCTGAGAAAGCTCCCAGGGAAGTGGGTGCCAGAGGCCAGGCTCCTGGGTCTGCAGGGCTGCTGGGGACACGTGCACTTCCAGGAATGGAGGCAAGTCTGGACGGGCCTGGACTACATTCAGCCCAAAGCCCTCAGTCCAGACGGGGCCCAGGGAGGCAGGGGGCATCTGTGGGGGAGGGGCCACCTTGGGCTGGTAGTGCTGGTGAAAGT
>RJWK010031866.1:0-23978 GCA_004363435.1 Platanista minor | reverse complement strand
CAATTTCAATTTTCTTAAATTTACCAAGGCTTGATTTGTGACCCAAGATATGATCTATCCTGGAGAATGTTCCATGAGCACTTGAGAAAAATGTGTATTCTGTTGTTTTTGGATGGAATGTCCTATAAATATCAATTAAGTCCATCTTGTTTAATGTATCATTTAAAGCTTGTGTTTCCTTATTTATTTTCATTTTGGAAGATCTGTCCATTGGTGAAAGTGGGGTGTTAAAGTCCCCTACTATGATTGTGTTACTGTCAATTTCCCCTTTTATGGCTGTTAGTAGTTGCCTTATGTATTGAGGTGCTCCTGTGTTGGGTGCATGAATATTTACAATTGTTATATCTTCTTCTTGAATCGACCCCTTGATCATTTTGTAGTGTCCTTCTTTGTCTCTTGTAATAGTCTTTATTTTAAAATCTATTTTGTCTGATATTTGAATTGCTACTCCAGCTTTCTTTTGGTTTCCATTTGCATGGAATATCTTTTTCCATCCCCTTACTTTCAGTCTGTATGTATCTCTAGGTCTGAAGTGGGTCTCTTGTAGACAGCCTATATATGGGTCTTGTTTTTGTATCCATTCATCCAGTCTGTGTCTTTTGGTGGGAGCAATTAATCCATTTATATTTAAGGTGATTATTGATATGTATGTTCCTATTCCCATTTATTTAATTGTTTTCGGTTTGTTATTGTAGGTCTTTTCCTTCTCTTGTGTTTCTTGCCTAGAGAAGTTCCTTTAGCATTTGTTGTAAAGCTGGTTTGGTGGTGTTGAACTCTCTCAGCTTTTGCTTGTCTGTAAAGGTTTTAATTTCTCCATCAAATCTGAATGAGATCCTTGCTGGGTCGAGTAATCTTGGTTGTAGGTTTTTCTCCTTCATCACTTTAAATATGTACTGCCAGTCCCTTCTGGCTTGAAGAGTTTCTGCTGAAAGTTCAGCTGTTAACCTTATGGGGATTCCCTTGTGTGTTATTTGTTGTTTTTCCCTTGCTGCTTTTAATATGTTTTCTTTGTATTTAATTTTTGATAGTTTGATTAGTATGTGTCTTGGCGTGTTTCTCCTTGGATTTATCCTTTATGGGACTCTCTGTGCTTACTGGACTTGATTAACTATTTCCTTTCCCATGTTAGGGAAGTTTTCAACTATAATCTCTTCAAATATTTTCTCAGTCCCTTTCTTTTTCTCTTCTTCTTCTGGAACCCCTATAATTCGAATGTTGGTGCGTTTAATGTTGTCCCAGAGGGCTCTGAGACTGTCCTCAGTTCTTTTCATTCTTTTTTCCTTATTCTGCTCTCCAGTAGTTATTTCCACTATTTTATCTTACAGGTCACTTATCCGTTCTTCTGCCTCAGTTATTCTGCTATTGATCCCATCTAGAGTATTTTTGTTTGTTTGTTTGTTTGTTTTGTTTTGTTTGTTTTATTTTTGAGATACGCATGCCACTCACTGCTGTGGCCTCTCCTGTTGCGGAGTGCAGGCTCTGGAGGCGCAGACTCAGAGGCCATGGCTCACGGGCCAGGCCGCTCCGCGGCATGTGGGATCTTCCCAGACCGGGGCACGAACCCGTTTCCCCTGCATTGGCAGATGGACTCTCAACCACTGCGCCACCAAGGAAACCCATCTAGAGTATTTTAAATTTCATTTATTGTGTTGTTCATTGTTGCTTGTTTCATCTTTAGTTCTTTTAGGTCCTTGTTAATTCTATTTCCAAGGTTTTGGTTTATGTTTACTATCATTATTCTGAATTCTTTTTCAGATAGACTGCCTATTTCCTCTTCAATTGTTAGGTCTGGTGGGTTTCTATCTTGCTCCTTCATCTGCTGTGTGTTTTTTTATCTTCTTATTTTGCTTTTCTTACTGTGTTTGGGGTCTCCTTTTTGCAGGCTGCAGGTTCATAGTTCCCGTTGTTTTTGGTGTCTGTCCTCAGTGGCTAAAGTTGGTTCAGTGGGTTGTGTAGGCTTCCTGGTGGAGGGGACTAGTGCCTATGTTCTGGTGGATGAGGCTGGATCTTGTTTTTCAGGTGGGCAGGTCCACGTCAGGTGGTGTGTTTTGGGGTGTGGCCTTATTATGATTTTAGACGGCCTCTCTGGTAATGGGTAGGGTTGTGTTCCTGTCTTGCTAGTTGTTTGTCATAGGGTGTCCAGCAGTGTAGCTTGCAGGTCTTTGAGTGAAGCTGGGTGCTGGTATTGAGATGGAGATCTCTGGGAGATTTTCGCCGTTTGATACTATGTGGGCTTTTTACGTCTCTTGTAGACCGGTGTCCTGAAGTTGGCTCTCCCACCTCAGAGGCACAGCACTGACTCCTGGATGCAGCACCAAGAGTCTTTCATCCACACGGCTCAGAATAAAAGGGAGAAAAAGTAGAAAGAAAGAAAGAAAGACAGAGAGAGAGAGAGAGAGAGAGAGGGAGGGAGGGACGGAGGAAGAAAGGAAGGAAGGATAAAATAGAATAATGTTAGATAAAATAAAGTAAGGTTATTAAAATAAAAATTTCTTAAGATAGAAAAAAAAATTTTTTTAAGTTAAAAAAACAACAACAAAAAAAAAACCGTACAGATAGAACCCTAGGACAAATGGTGAAAGCAAAGCTATACAGACAAAATCTCACACAGAAGAATACACATACACAGTCATCAAAAGAGGAAAAGGGGGAAAAAAAATAAATCTTGTTCTCAAAAAATGTGGATGATCTCAATTTGGGATGATTCGTTGTCTATTCATGTATTCCACAGATGCAGGGTACATCAAGTTGATTGTGGGGATTTAATCTGCTGCTCCTGAGGCTGCTGGGAGAGATTTCCCTTTCTCTTCTTTGTTCGCACAGCTCCCGGGGCTCAGCTTTGGATTTGGCCCTGTCTCTGCATGTAGGTCGCCGGAGGGCGTCTGTTCTTTGCTCAGACAGGACGGGGTTAATGAAGCCGCTGACTCGGGGGATCTGGCTCACTCAGGCTTGGGGGGAGGGAGGGGCACTGAGTGCAGGGCGAGCCTGCGGCAGCAGAGGCCGTCGGGACGTTGCACCAGCCTGAGGAGCGCTGTGCGTTCTCCCGGGGACGCCGTCCCTGGGTCACGGGACCCTGGCGTTGGCGGGCTGCACAGGCTCCTGGAGGGGAGGTGTGTAGAGTGACCGGTGCTCAAACACAGGCTTCCTGGTGATGGCAGCAGCAGCCCTAGTGTCAGGCCCGTCACTTGGGTCGGCGCTGGTAGCCGTGGCTCATGCTCGTCTCTGGAGCTCCTTTAACCAGCGCTCCCAATCCCCTCTCCTCGCGCACCAGGAAACAAAGAGGGAAGAAAAAGTCTCTTGCCTCCTCGGCAGGTCCAGACTTTTCCCGGACTCCCTCCCGGCTAGCCGTGATGTACTAACCCTCTGCAGGCTGTGTTCACGCCGCCAACCCCAGTCCTCTCCCTGTGCTCCGACCGAAGCCCGAGCTTCAACTCCCAGCCCCGCCCGCACCAGTGGGGGAGCAGACAAGCCTCTGGGGCTGGTGAGTGCTGGTCAGCGCCTATCCTCCATGTGGGAATCTCTCCGCTTTGCCCTCCGTGCCCCTGTTGCTGTGCTCTCCTCTGCGACTCCAAAGCTTCCCCCCTCCGCCACCTGCAGTCTCCGCCCGCGAAGGGGCTTCTCAGTGTGTGGAAACCTTTCCTGCTTCACAGCTCCCTCCCCCTGGTACCAGTCCCATTCCTGTCCTTCTGTTTGTTTTTTCTTTTTTCGTTACCCCTACCCAGGTACGTGGGGCGTTTCTTGCCTTTTGGGAGGTCTGAGGTCTTCTGCCAGCGTTCAGTAGGTTTTCTGCAGGAGTTCTTCCACGTGTAGATGTATTTCTGGTGTATCTGTTGGGAGGAAGCTGTGTAATCTCCGCGTCTTACTATTCCGCCATCTTGTCTCTAATCCAAACGTTAAGTACTTTTTAAATGTAGGGGGGAAATCACAAAATTTATTTCTATGTATATGTTTGTTTTACAGCTTTATTGTGGTTTAAATTATTTTTTAACATCTTTATTAGAGTATAATTGCTTTACAATGGTGTGTCAGTTTCTGCTTTATAACAAAGTTAATCAGTTATACATATACATATGTCTCCATATCTCTTCCCTCTTGCATCTCCCTCTCTCCTACCCTCCCTATCCCACCCCTCTAGTTGGTCACAAAGCAGCTAGCTGATCTCCCTGTGCTATGCAGCTGCTTCCCACTAGCTATCTATTTTACGTTTGGTAGTGTATATATGTCCATGCTACTCTCTCACTTTGTCCCTGCTTACCCTTCCCCCTCCCCATATCCTTTTTGAATTATGGTTTTCTCAGGGTATATGCCCAGTAGTGGGATTGCTGGGTCATATAGTAGTTCTATTTGTAGTTTTTTAAGGAACCTCCATACTGTTCTCCATAGTGGCTGTATCCATTTACATTCCCACCAACAGTGCAAGAGGGTTCCCTTTTCTCCACACCCTCTCCAGCATTTGTTGTTTGTAGATTTTTTGATGATGGCCATTCTGGCTGGTGTGAGATGATATCTCATTGTAGTTTTGATTTGCATTTCTCTAATGATTAAAGATGTTGAGCATTCTTTCATGTGTTTGTTGGCAATCTGTATATCTTCTTTGGAGAAATGTCTATTTAGGTTTTCTGCCCATTTTGGGACTGGGTTTTTTGGTTTTTTGCTATTGAGCTGCATGAGTTGCTTGTATATTTTGGAGATTAATCCTTTGTCGGTTGCTTCATTTGCAAATATTTTCTCCCATTCTGAGGGTTGTCTTTTCATCTTGTTTATGATTTCCTTTGCTGTACAAAATCACAGCAAGATCCTTTTTGACCCACCTCCTAGAGAAATGGAAATAAAAACAAAAATAAACAAATGGGACCTAATGAAACTGAAATTATTTTTTAAACTCAAATTCAAAAAAGCAGATATTGAGCTTCTCTCTTGTGGATTAATAGAAATGGGTAGGAATTAATATAACCTCTGAAATTTGAAAGCCAAAACCACATTCACTTTCAAATCATATTACATTTTCACCACAGTTCTGAAGGTATTTCATTTTCTCCCCCGATTTTATTGTGCTGCCTAGACATCCAAAAGTCACCTTATTTAATCTGATTTCTTGAAGGTTAATGAGAAGGAGATTCATGTTAAGTAAATTACACACTAGAACCAAATTTCTTGAAAAATAGTCAGGTTATCCATCACATGTCTCTTCTTCTACTGCCTCCAAGACTGACACACACCCTCTTGCCAGACTCGTACTAGGATGGTCCCTACATGGCATTTACCATAGGGGCCAGTTGTTCTGGGATCACAGAGCAGGGCTGGTCATGGAGACTTGGGCTGCATGAGTTAAAATCACCACCTATGGATAAACACAAGTCTGCAGTTTCCTGCCAACTCATCTACTTTCATAAGCATTGAATTTACCATTCATTTTAGGGGGAAAAATCAGTTGCCAGTACTGTCCTGCACAGAATGTTCTATACAGGGCCAAGCAGATGAAGACTGTTCATATAATGACACTGCAGTCACTTTAAATGCAGCTTGTGTGCTGAATTATTTTTTGGCACATTCCTTTTTCATGAGTGCATGAAATCAGATCCTTATTACTATGGCGGCCAAGAGTTTACTTTTAAATAATGTCTTGCCTCTCATATATCTGAAAGTATTTCAAATGTTATGCACTCATATTTAGCCTAATATCAGCTCCACTGTGGGGACAAGCAAGGCATAAGACAGCTGTAGACAGAAAAGGTACCATAGGGTAAAATTTCCAAGCAAACAACATCGCCAAGAAAAGAATATCTGGAACCCTTCTTTTTGTGTGTGAAGATATTACTGATTAAATTCTGGCATACAGTGGGCACTCATATCATTGTTGAATCAAAGCATTTTGTAAAAGAAATCTGTTATGTGCTTCTGTATTGCTTTATTCATAAACCCTAAATACAGTGCTTTCAAGCTGTGGTCTCAAGAGATTAATGGCCTTGGCTGTCGTTGCTCAGCTAGTTGGTAATAGTTGAACTAATGCATTGCTCACAGCATGACACTGATGGCTGTGGTCATGATAACAGGAAGTGAAAGTCAGCCATTCATTTAGTGATAACTATTTCACTTTGACGTTAACAATCCAGATCATCCACAGAAATTCTTCCCCTGTATAACAGATCAGGCAGTGGCATAAATCTGACCATCAGGAATGGCAACACATTTCCCATTAGTTGTATCTCCCATAGTAGTTTGGAAACATTTCCCATCCAATGCCCATTAAAACCAAAATTGACCATTAGAACCAAATTTCAGAAAACTAACTGCTATCCTTCATTATGTATTTAAACTCAACATTAGCATTTATGAAACATTTTACATGTAATTCTGCCTCACCACTACAACGTTACATTGAGATGATCTGTTTGATTGTCCACCTTTTCCCCTAGAGGTAATTGGTGTGCACAGTGACTGGCACAAGATGAGCTCAACAAGGTTTGCAAAGGAAAATAGTCGCCAAATGAATCTTGCTCTTTCTTGAGGTGTATAAACTGCCTTTTCTAGCAAAAGCATAGATTTATCCCCTCGCCGACATTTGCCATGAACTTCAGTTTGGGTGAAGATCTTAGCTATTTGAACCAAACCTCCATGGTTTTGATGGATGATATAAAAGTGGGTCCAGCCTCCCTGTCCCAGTCAAGTGCCACAAGGCTACATTCAGACACTTCTCTCCCAAAGTGATAGAAGTTGGTTGTGATGTATTTGTTTGTTTCTTACAGTTTAGAACCAAGATTTTCCATGTGTCAAATGCTGAATCAAACAGCATGGTTCTCCTGACAAGTTTCTTTGAATTAAGAAAACTCTTGATTAATAAGTTTATTTACTTTGCTTTGACATCCCACCATAAAATAATAAAACAAACAAATAAAACCAATATGTATTAGGTTTAATCTGGATTAAAATCTATCAGTTTTAGGTATTACTTTGTATTCTCCTATTTTCAACAAATAAGTTAGTTCTTTTTCTTAAGAGCCCAAGAAGAGATGACAAGAGTTTTGTTGTTGTTGATGGTGGTGGTTGCTTTTTCCTTTTATCTCTCCATTTATTATCTTTCTTTTCTCCAGACAGGTTAGCTTTTTCCTTCTTAGAAAGTGCACAAAGTAAGTGCTTGAAGTGTTTATTGAACAATAAATAAATAGAGAATTAAGACTCTAGCTTTTTCACAAGCCACTCAACACTGTTTTTTCTTTCTTAGTAGTGGGAGGCGGTGATATGGAGTGGGCTGTCTATTATGGGACTGCACCTCCTTCCCAAGGACGAATAATGCCATTTTCAGCTTGTGCTTCCCTTTATGCAGAAAATGCACACTTTACCATGAAAAACAGAAACCGCAATAACTCTAATGGGTTTATCAAGAACACACAGACTCAAATTCTACCTACCGCACCTTAAAAAAAAAAGGAGATCGTGTCTCAGATTCTTTGGCTACTTCCTCTTCATTTTATTTTAGTAAAACCAATCTTTTCACTTATGTTGCCTTCAGACTTCCTGTTTTGAAGTGAATATAGATATAGGCCTAGAAATATGGCAGATGTTGCTATGAACTGGAATAGAACAGTGATGCATAGGTATTTCCTACACTCTTGTCCTATGCAATCCTACTGAAGTATGGTTCACTTCTCAGCAACAGAATGGATTTTTTTTTAGAGTTCAGAACTAAGGCTCCCAATTTCTACTCAACATCCAAGTTTCTGACCTCACAGTGAGTCCCCACTTTAGAACACAGCACCTCCTAACAGGCTCCTGTTCAGAACGCTGTCTCTGGAAATAACAGATGTTTTCTCTAGAACTGCATGGAACTTTTCTAGAATTATTCACGGGGCTGTGGCTGGGGACTTCCCCATGCACAGCATCTGACCCACATTTCCAGGTTCTTATCAGTTTGTGTCAGAGAGAAAAGGGCACTGAGATAAGTGGGGTGGAAGGCAAGGCTTTCTGGGTAATAAGTCAGAGTCACCTCTATCTTGACACAGGTAAACAGAGCTGTTGGGGACCTTGCGATCCCAGGCTCACTCCTCAAGGCAGCATTTACACACGGAATGACTAGCAAGTTTCATTCTATTCTTTTCCACCAGCTACCACCATCAGCAGCCTTCCATCTCCCTATTTGCTCTGTTGCCCGTTTTAGGAATGCATTGGCAACTCTATATGCCTTCAGTTCTGTTTGGGATTTTGTTACTCCTTATTCATTCTGAAGAGCAAGATTTCACCATTTACTTCAACCATTATTCCTGTAAACTTTCTATACTATTACATCATTAGGCCAAATATTAGTCTTTCTGGGAGCCATGAGACCTTAGGACACTATTTATTTACATTCAGAGGCCCTGTACAGATAGGTTTGCCTCTAACTCAGCTTATAGAATTAAAGGCAGTATTTCAACAAAGGGCTAAAAAAGGTCACATACATGTGACCCCTGCCTGAAAATAACCTGTATTCTACTTGTTTATGCTATAAGTTTATCACTTTCAGACAAATAAATCCTTAAGCACTATGTATGAACCATTGAAAGCTTATTTTAAGCTTATTAAGTTTGGACAATATTGAATAAGCATTAATTGTAGGGCATAATGTAGAATTTCCAAGCTGCTGGGGAAAATAAAATCAAACCATTTGTTTTCCTCAGTCTACTTTTCAGAGTGAGTTTCATAATTTTCACTCATCCAAATTTTAAAATCCGTTACAAACAAACCATTTCCAGAGACTATCTGGCCTTGCCATTCTGGAAGTGAAACTGCCTTTTAAACCTAAGCAGATGGCTTTAATTTTTGGTGTACTGGTATGAAGAGAATGTCACATTAGACACTGAAAGCAATTCAGGTCAAAGTTTTTGTCATTCATATGTGTGTTTCAAAATATATTTTACATTTTCTCTCTTTTAAGTGAATTCCCATCTCCACACCATTAAGAGACTTCAGGAGCAAAATTTTAAAGTGAAAATCAATCCTAGCATTTCTAAAAATGGGAAGTTCTAGCTTAACTCAAGTGCTCACTTATTGAAAAGCCAATAAATGAATTCCACTAAGTCCAAAAGTGTCCTCTAAAAGATTCCAAAGATAAGAATATTTCCAACTTTGTTAAGCTGTCCAAACACAAATGGCACTCCTTCCCTCTACCCACAAGGATCTTTTTATCCGGTTACATCAGGGTAACTTGAGCAGGTGCTGCAACTGGAGCCTCTCTTGACCCTTCCCCTACTTATTTCAGTTGCTGAAATAAGGCTGAAATCTGTCAAGGATCTCAAAGGGAGGAAAAAGTTTTGCTCTATTCAATTTAAGTCACGCCTCCTGCGTGCAAGACACTAAGGTAGAAATGAGGACTGTTAAGATGATTAGGTCTTGTTCTTTGGCTTTTCTGCATTTATAGTCTATACTTGTGGGGAGGTTAAAGGAGAAAAAGAGAAAGGAGTGAACAGAAAATATATCATATTTTTAAAAATATCAGGCGGCAAAAAATGGTAAATCAAATGTAAAATTAAGAAACACCAGGTTTGTAAAAATTCTGTTCACAACCACATGCAAATAAATTCAGTGCTTGCCCTTCATACTTGATCCAGGCTGATGAGACATGGATTAGAAATCAACAAGGGTTTTACTGTGTCTCTGAATTATATATCTTATCTGTTCTTTTACCTCTTTCTGACTGAGATTATTTTCAAGAAAAAAATTCTGAAAGCCGAGAAAGTGAGCACAAGATAGACCACCAAGGAAAATGACACTTTCCCAAACATCAAAAATCAGCATTAAACTTGCACAACAATATGAATGTACTTAATACCACTGGACTGTACATTTAAAAATGACTAAGATGGTACATCTTATGTTATTTTTACTTTACTGAAATTTTTAAAATTTGAAAAAAAATCAGCATCAAGATCTTTTCTGGGAGAAAAAGGAAAAACAAAGAAAATGCTTTAGAGGGGTGAGAATATTTGAAATAGTCGATAAAGTTAAAAACAAAGCAGTGACAGAAAGGGGATAGAAATAAATTAGGAGTTTGGGATTAAAATATACACATTACTGTATATGAAATAAGTAACCAACAAGGACCTATTATATAGCACATGGAACCATACTCAGTACCTTGTAATAACCTATAATGGAAAAGAATCTGAAAGAGAAAAAAAATATATATATATATGTATAACTGAATCACTTTGCTATGCTCTTGAAACTAACACAACATTATAAATTAACTATACTTCAATTAAAAAAAAAAAAAAAAGCAGTGACCTTGCCTTTGCACTTTCTTGCTGTAGATTCGTACATCAGTGACCACACTGTTGTTTCCCAAAAGACCCTTCAGCTGGATAAGACATTTCCTGATTGCAGCCATACTTATTGCACTTAATAATGTTTTGGTCATCCTGGTGCCAACTATAAAATACATCTTTGGATTCATAGGTAAGTTTCAGAAAGGTTTTTATCTAATCAACTCAAGCTGTCCATAAATGGAGGACAGGGAACCAGTGATGGGAGGTCAAGCATCCCAGTCCATCTCAGGCTCACAGAATTCCTAGTAGTCCAGCTGGTCACCGTCTGTCCCTCCCAGGCGACACTGGATCAGAAAATGTTAGTGCTAAAACCGACTTTATAGGTCATCTAGTCTAGCTGCCTTTTCTGACAGACAAGGCAACTGAGCCCCATAGAAGTCAAGTCATATACCTTGGAATGAACCCAGGACCTAGGTCTTAACTCTGCATCAAAAAGAGGAAGGAAGATAGATTTTACCTACAGGATGCCCTCTTAGGTCTGTGAGTATCAGCTGAGCCTTAAAGGATGTCTTTGGAGGAAGAAGAGGTTGACTTTGTAAAGCATATCATTTCCCTTAACTGGGTGGGCTTGTAATATATTTGACTTTCCATTCTGCTGATTTGAGGGTTTACTCACATTTTAAATACAATATAAAACTTTAAAAACTCAGGTGTAGGCAACTTGAAAAGTTAGAAGTGGATCGGAAGGGTGTGTGATGAGTTCAGCCTTCTTAGTATGTGTTTATATTACTAAGTTCCTATAAATTTGTAACATTCAGCCCTTTTGTTGTTTATTATACGTCACGTATACTTACTAGCCAGCTATGATGTTAGGTGCATGTAAATTTTATTTATAAACATACTTTCTTTGAATAAGCATTCATGAGCTTATAGAGCTTTTTGTGCTTTGATTAAGGTCGCTTTAGATTTGGTTTTATTCAAGTGTATACCCTTGGGTCTCTGCCCTGCTGAGTAAGACTTTGACCTGTCCGGTGTCTCTCCTCAGGGGCTTCTTCTGCCACTATGCTGATTTTCATTCTTCCAGCAGTTTTTTATCTTAAACTTGTCAAGAAAGAACCTCTTAGGTCACCCCAAAAGGTCGGGGTAAGTAAGGTTTGCAATCTCTCCCATTATAATTTGCTCTTTGACTACATAGAGTAAACCAGGAAATGCATGCACACGGTTCCAAAAAGTGAATTGATGTACAAGAACAAAAAATCAAAGATGGGCTGGAACTCTCTGGTGGAGAGAAAGGGGGCATGGATTTCTGTCACTCAGATGATTCCAGGATTTCTTCTCTTCAAATATTAAATGTCTTGTACTGAGTCCTTCCTACTTGTCAAATGCTAATGGAGTTTGCCCACAGGTTTCCATATATTCCAGTTTCCACCACCAAGCTATTGCTGCACTATCCACAGGAAATTATGCAGAAAGGAATTAGGGTCCCTAGCAGTGTGATAAAAAAATTTAAACATTTTGGTCATATTCGTTAGGTTTGTAAGGCCAAAAAAAAAAGTATTGCTTCTGTTTTCCCCTCAGAACCTTGTCCCCTGGTGTGGACTAAGAAACAGAACCATTCGTTTTCCAGTTAATCACTTACAGTATAATTTACAGTCTTATTAACCTGGGGAGTATATATTTCTTTCCCATGATAGTACTACAAAAATATATACTAGAAATAATTGTTTTTCCAATATTAAATATTATCAATGACTGCTTGATAAAGTCTTATATTAAGGCTTGAGTCTGACTGACTGACCCTGAATTTTGCCTGGGAACCATTCTCCTCTCTGGATGGTTCAGGGACTTTGGTCTCAAAAGCTCCCTCCATCATCTTGCCCCATAATTTCCACTCTATGTAGTCCATTCTGCTTGGACTTTTACAGCAGTGCGACCTTGGCAAATTACTTGTCTTTTTATTTTCAGTTTGACCAGATATAAAAGTGAGTAAAATTATCTCCTAGATCCTTTCTAGTGAAATAAAAACTTTAGCTGCTCTTTCCTCATATGTAGAATTAGGAGGTTGATCTGTATGGTAATATATAAGGCTCCTTCTAGCGTTAAAATTATGAAATATTTGTATGTAATTATATGTACATGTATATATATGTGTGTGAATATATGTAATTACATACACACACATACACTCTGAAGTGTTTTTCAAGGAATATGAAACATGCATTATATTAAGGCTTTTGTTTTTGTTTGCTTTAAAAAATTTAATCATATCATACACACTACTCTTTTATAACCTGACCCTTTTCACCTAAAAGATTGTGAGTGCTCCCTAGGTCATTAAATCTTTTTCTATTGCGTGATTTGTAATGATTACAGGGTATTCCATCATTTTGATGTACCAAATCAATTAACCATTTTTCTATTTTGAACATTTGGGTTAAATCTCTCTACTACTGTATTCACCCTCTTTCCCCAGGTAGGGTTCTAAATTGATTGAACTGCTAGGCATGGACATCTAAGCTATAAGGATAATACAATTCAATATGCAAATCAGATGGCTGCCTTAAGTAAGCAACTTATAAAAGCAAACTGTACTAAGGAAGTATAGTTTCTGTGTTCCCTGACAAGTTCTCTCTGACTTACAGGCTTTAATTTTCCTTGTGGTTGGAATCATCTTTATGATTGGAAGCATGGCACTTATTATAATTGACTGGATTTACAATCCCCCAAATTCCAAGCATCACTAACCCAAGGAAAAATACTACATTTTCCTGTTGGAGATAGTTGCAAATTATGCTCCCAAAGACTTTTGAGTTATCTCGATTGGAATGTTATTCACAGGAAATAACAGGAAGATTCCAAAGATGTTTACCAGCAATACCACCAGGCACCTGCAGAAGAGGAAATCATTATTTTCATCACAAATGGCTGTTTATGTGTTTAAAATCTGTGGTGCACATTTCTACCCAGGTTTTACTAGAGCAGTGTGAGATGATGTATTTTTGCTTCTGCACAAGCAGAATTAGGGTAGCTGCATGATAATACCCTCTTCCCTCTCCTCCCACCTTCTCCCCCAACAAAAGTACCAAATTCCTGTATTCTCAGAACATCAAACAAAAATGCCCTGGTGCAAAGCTATTACCATTTAATGCCTTCCCTCAATCTTGCACCAAATACTCTGGGTGTATTTAATAACAGGGGCAAAAGGCATGTTTTATGAACTGTCTCTGTATGGTACATGAGACACCAGGCTAGAACATCTTATGGTCAACACTAAAGGAATATTTTGCCCATCCTGTTTGTGACATTGAATTAGTGACTTCTTTATTCAGTAGATCTTTTGTAAATGGTAAAACATCTTATGAAACATAGAGAGGGGCTTTATTTAAATTATAGAACAACAGCAAAACAATGCTTATAGCTAAACTGCGTGTTCTGGAAGCATTTATAAATGTTATTCCCAATCCTCTTGTCATAGTTTTGTCACTGAACAATGCCCTCCCTCTCGTCTTCCATTCTCATTCAGAATTTTTAGAAGACCACGATTCATGTGGAGCTACACTACCCAGTATTGTTTGATACATTTTTATTTGATAAACATTCAGTGCAGGAAACTGTGATTTCTATATGTTTATGTATATAATCTTATTCTGTAAGTCATCAGAATTTTAATGTATGGTACATTTGATTTTTATTTTTTACATTGTGTAGTTTTCTCTCTTCACAGTCAAACATTTATATTATTGGGGGTGGGAGTAGGGAATTAATTTGATGGGCTCAAAAATCCATGTGTATGTGTCTGTTTATTGGGGATATTTTAAATTTGAAATCTGAGTTATATAGTTCAGTAATGCTCTTCTTCAATGTTTACAATATTATCGTAATCATCTAGAAGAAAATAAGTTCCCTATTTGCAAATAATTATCAATACTAAGGTTGTTCTTTTAATTTAGCAGGTCTAACATAGGATTTCATTCATTTTAGCTTGCTGACAGGTATTTGCTGACATTCATTTGCTATTTAATACAATGTTGAGCCATTTTCTATAAAAATAAAAATGCTAACACTACAAAGAGATGCAAGTGATTATTTTTGCTCACTTCTACAACATAGTTTCATGAAATGGATTTAAAATTTAGTATTCATTGCCTAGAATTTCTGGAGTTTGCTCCTTTTTTTTTTTCTCAATCAGTATCAAGCACATTTATTGTATATTTTAGTACAGCCAAGTATGAAATATAGGTATATATAAGTATGATAAAATTAAATCATATTTCAATAGTTTTTGCTGGAATGTGCCTTAAGTAAATATGTATTTGTTTTCTGTCTTATTTTCTAGAGTCATAATACTGTAAAATGGTGCACTTTGTTAAGGAAATTGAGCATTACTAGAAACTATCATAACTTCTGACTTACTATTATTGGAAAAAATTTGCCAAATAGCATTTTTAAGATATATTTCTATTTTCATTCATCTAAAGAGTATCAAAATAGAAAGTGAAAAAAGGTACCTTCTGAGTGTTAAAAAAAATGTTTGGTCCGAATGTATTTAAATGTAAATAACAAAGATTGATCCAAAAAATTGAAAAACTGTAAAATCTGTATATATTTTGAATGCTTCACCTTTGAAATGACTGACTTGAAAATATCAACATGTTTAATTATATAAATATTCAAGAGCAATACTACAGTGCTAAATAATAAAGCACCATTTTTTTCTCATGGCCTTTTTCAGGATCATAGATCTCATAGACTGCAAGGCAGGCATACATATGGCATCTTGTACTGGTTAATTTAGCCCCGTTTATAAACAGATGAAAACTTTATTTTCTTATTTCATTTATAAGATGGTTCAATGTATTGGGAGGCTTTTTTATTACAGAATGTATATTGGTATATAATAAATGAACTTTTCAAATTACTATGATGTAATTTCCTTTCTATTGTTGAAGGCTGTGAATTATTTATACATGAAAAAACATTTTTAATCTAAATATTGTCTCTGTTATTTTGGTATATGTTCCATTTTTATTGTTACTCTTGACATATAACTAACATTTATAGCTTTCAAAAATATAGTTGACATCTTATTTTGGCAAAATACACAGCTAATTCTAAAACATTCTTATTTTATATCATCCTAGATTGAGTGTGGTAGAAATGACTCTTTATAGTGAATTAGGGAGAATTCATTTGGGATGGAAAAAGAGGGACTAGAAGGAAGATGAGAATAGTAAAATAAAGACATGGAAGATTTGGGAGAAGGGAAAGCAACATGGGAGTGATGAGGATTGGGTAGAAATGGACTAGTAGTGGGATTGACAGGTCATATGCTAAGTTTATGCTTAACTTTCTAAGAAACTTCCAAGTAGGTCTCCAAGGTGGTTCCACCATTTTCATTTTCACCAGTAATACATACTAGTTCCAGTTGCTCCACATCCCTGCCAACATTTGACATTGTCTTTTGTACTTCAGAGCCTTTCAAGTAGGTGTGAAATGTTATCTCATCATGATTTTCATTTCCATTTCCCTGATGAGTAGTGTTGGACACTTTTCATGTATTTAATAGCCATTCATCTATCCTTTTGTAAAGGGTCTGTTCAAATCTCTTGCTTATTTTTACAATTAAGTTGTTTGTCTTTTTATTGTGTATTTGTCAGAGTTCTTTATTTATTCTGAATACATGTCCTCTGTCAGATTGCAAATATATTTTCCCAGTCTATGGCATGTTTACTCATTTTCCTAAAGGTGTTCTGCAATTCCTCTCTTACTGGGATAAGATTAATTGGAGTGGTATTGTCATAATTAAATTTCAGATTTTCAAATTTGGAGGGTAAGAGTCTTCTTTTCTTTCTCTCTCTCTCTTTTTTTTTTATGTTGGTGTATTTTTGCTTTGTAGTTAGCTTTATCTAATGTATGCTAATTTAGTTCTTGTTTTATACAGCTCTTTGATTAAAAATAACTTTTTCTAAGTCACTTTAAATCTTCATTAGGAGGCCCAGAACTACCTAGATAAGCCCAGAACATCAAAAATCCTTTCTGGCTACTTGTAATCAACTTTATTAGTTCTCTCATCCCTTGTTACAGGCACACATAGAGGAAACGAGAAATTATTTCATTTGGTTCTTATTTACCAGCTTGGAAGTTCTGCCATATTCTCTGCATTTTCCTTCATGTGCAGAAGCAGTTTGCATAACCTTTGTTTCTGTAGCATGCATCTTCATGACTGTCTTTTCCCAATAAAAAAATTTGTACTAATTATTACTGTTGAAGAAACTGATTTTTTTTTTAAGTTTAAAAAAACTTTACACAGCACACCAAAATGAAAAAATTCTATATGAAATCCAAAACATAACCAGGAGACATTTTAGGAAAAACTATTTGATAGCTGCATGTGAAAGTAAAACACAATGGAAGAAATCACAAAGGCAATGATGAATACACATAACCACACAACAGTAAAAATTAATTCTGTACATTAAAGAATAAACAATTAAAAATAATAGTTACTACAAAATACAGACCAATATATCCTTAATGTATGAAGATAATACAAATTAATAAGGGAAATACCAAGAATCTAATAGAAGAACGGGCAACAGGCATGAAATCACTGACAAGAAATGGATGGTGAATGAATATTTACAAATAGTATGACCTCACTATGATATCAAAGACAGGCAAGTAAAAACATAATTAAATAAAATTGTTTTGCCCATCAGAGTACTAAGATAAAGAAAAAGTAATATTCTGTCCTGGTGAGTGTGGGGAGTGGATCACTCTCATTCTGGTGACAGAAATCTTTGTTTTGCTAATCTTATCTGAAAAGCATTCTGACCATACTTATAAAGATCCTCACAAATGTTTGTGATAGTCAGAATGGTCCCCCAAAGGTATTCACACTCTAATCCCTGGCACCTGAAAATATGTAGGGAAATGGGACTGGACAGATATAACTGAAATACAGATCTTAAAACAGGGAGATTGGGCTTCCCTGGTGGCACAGTGGTTGAGAGTCCGCCTGCCAATGCAGGGGACGTGGGTTCGTGCCCCAGTCTGGGAAGATCCCACATGCTGCAGAGTGGCTGGGCCCGTGAGCCATGGCTGCTGAGTCTGTGCATCCAGAGCCTGTGCTCCGCAATGGGAGAGACCACAACAGTGAGAGGCCCGTGTACTGCAAAACAACAACAACAAAAACAAAAACAGGGAGATTATCCTGAATAATCTAGTAACATAAGCCCTTAAAATCAAAGAAATTTCTTCAGCTAAAGTCAAAAATACTCAAAGTGTAAGAAGGACTCAACTTGCCATTGATGGCTTGAAGATGGAGGAGACCACATGGAAACTGTGTAAAAGAAATGAATTCTTCCAACAACTTAAATGAGCCAATAAGATGATTCTTCTCTGAGCCTCCAAATAGGAGTCTAGGGCACCAACACCTTGATTTGAGGCTTGAGAGACCCTGAGCAGAGTACTCTGTTGAGCCAGCCAGACTTGTGACCCTACAAATCTGTGAGATAATAAATGTGTCATTTTGATCTGCCAAATTTGTGATAATTTGTTATGGCAGCAATATGAAACTACAAAAGTCAATGTTCTTGTCTTTTGATCCACCAATTTCTTTTATAAGAATCTATTCTCAGGAAATCATAGAAGTGAATTGACTAATATGTACTCATGCATTCTTTCAACATATAATGGGTTACAATTTTGAAATACTCCATATATCCAAAATTGAGGAATGATTTAATAAATTCTAGGACCTTCATAGGCTAGAATATGACACAGTCATTAAAAATGTTTTTGAATAATCACCAATGAAATAAAAAACTATGGTATAATATTAAGTAAAAAAAAAAGAAACAAGAATAAATGCTTTCTTATCCCAAGTTTACATATTAAAAATACATGGAATAGAAAAAGTAGGCATAGAAAAAAATGAAAGAGACCTAAAGTGTTAGAAGTAGATATTTGTAAGTAGCAAAATAATTAGCAATGTTAGTTTTCATCTTCATATGTTTCTGTTATTTTCTAAATTTTCTAGAAAGACTATATATTCCTTTTATAGTTAGGAAAAACTTTTCAGAAGAAAAAAATGTTCTGCCTATTTATATTTTCTGGAAAAAGAATGAAAGCATACTGCCAATTTCTATATTTTCAGCTGAGTCTAAAAGTAGAATTAAATTAAATTGCAATTCACAATTAGGGAATAGTCATTGATGACTGAAGCAGAACCTAAAAGGATGGGGCAGACCATGGCCAGAGGTGGGGCTGGGACGAGATAGGGATGACATGAAGAAAACGGTGTAGCATAGTCAGTAGACCAGGATTTGAATCCCATATACATGTTTTGGTCAAGTCATTTAATTTTATTGAGCTTTAGTTTCTTCATTTTTGATGGAATAATTTCTGTGTAATGCAATTCCCAAGATCATTTATCTTGGAATTATTGGAAATGTCAGAAGATTCTTTCTTGAACATAGTCACAACTCTAGTTCAAATGTTTGGCAATAGTCACGAATAAGGGATGGAAGAACTCTCTCCAATGGGAGAATTCCAAAGCATACCATGCAGCAATGATTTCTGCAGCTTTGTCCTGGAAATGAGTAGATAAGTCAATTGCTTCTGAAGAACACTCTGCCTTGTCATTCAGGTTGTATAATTTAACAGGTAAACATCTACTCAGTGAGGAACATGTGCCAGATTCCACACTAGATACAAGAATACCGAGTAGTCCTCATCTTTAAGGAGCTTATAGTCTAGAGGAGGGAGCACATGTATACAGATAGTTACAATATAAAATGGAAAATTATTTAGTAGATGGAACACAAGAGCAAGCATTATGCACAAGAACATGATTCCTCTCTTTGACCACCCCCCCACACACACACACATATATACCCACACTTTCCACATACCCTGTAGTAGATTTCTTTTGCTCCTATAAAAAAGTACCACACACTTAGTGACTTAAAAGAATATATTTTATTTTCTTACCACAGAAATAGCAGGGATCAGTAGAAGCCCCAGCTGAATCATATAAACCAAGCAGAGCAAATAAAACTACAAAGATTCTTAACATTAAACAGTGCTTAGTACTACAGTCACAAAGTAGGCAGGACCTTTGTGTCAAATCTAAACAGAGTGACTGCCTGCTACAGTAAAAGATTTAAATAGACAGAATGTCTGATACACAATTGAAAATCATCTGTCATACCAAGAACGAAGAAAATTAAAATTTGACTAAAAAAGATAATCAACTGATGCTAACACTGAGATGAATCAGATATTGGAATTATCTGACAAAGCTTTTAAAGCAGCAATCATAAAAATGCTTCAATGATCAATTATAAATTTTCATGAAATGAGTGAAAAAAATAGAACATCTCAACAAAGAAACTGAAGTTCAAAAAAGAACCAGATGGAAATTATAAACTGAAAAAAAAATTATAAACAGAAATTTAAAGAAAAATACATTGGTTGTTCTCAGTAGTAGAATGGAGATGATGGAGGATAGAATCAGTGAACTTGAGTAAATATCAATAGAATTCACCTAATCTGAACAACAGAAAGGAAGGAAAGAGACTGGGGAAAGAAAGAAAAGAAGGAAGGAAGGAAGAAAGAAAAAAAGAAAGAAAGAAAGGGAGAGAGAGAGAGAGGGAGGGAGGAGGAGGGGGAGGGAGGAAGGAAGGAAGGAAGAAGGAAGAAAGGAAGGAGGAGAGAGAGAAGGAGGGAGGGAGAAGGGGGTGGGAGGAAGGAAGGAAAGAAGGGAGGGAGGGAGACAGAAAGAGAGAAGGAAATAAGAGAACTGAGCTGTGAACATATGTGGCAAAAACAAACAAAAAAGTCAACATTTGTATTATCAGAATCCTAGAAGAAAATGAGAAAGAAATTGGTGCTAAAAGACTATTTGAAGAAATAATGACTAAATACTTTCCAAATTTGGTGAAAAATACAGAGCTACATATTTTAAAAACCTCAGTGGTACCCAAAGGATAAATCAAAAAAAGTCCACAACAAATAATAGTCAAACTTCTAAAAACTAAAGATAAGGAAAAAGTCTTGAAAGCATCTCAAGAGAAATAAAATGTTACCTATACAGGAACACTAGTTCAAACGTTTGAGGATTTCTTATCAAAACATGTGGAGATCAGAAAGAAGCAGCACAGCATTTTTCAAGTGCTGAGAGGAAAAGAACTGTCAACTGCAAATTCTATATCCAGCAAAACTATCCTTCAGGAATGAAGGGAAATAACTGCACTCCCAGAAAAAGGAAAACTGAAAGAATTGTTGCAGACCTACTCTTAATGATTGACTAAAGAACATCCTTCAAAAAGGAGGTAAATGATAAAAGAACAGATGTTAGAGCAAGAGTAAAGAAGAAACAAAGACCAGGAATATAGATATATAAAATAGACTATTCTTCTCTTCATGAGTTTTATAAATACATTTTATGATTGAAAGAAAAATCGTAATACCATCTCATACTCAAGGAAATAATTTTTTAAATGGTGAACGTAACAGAGATTTAAATAGAAGTGAGGTCTTCACAATTTGCTCAAGGTGATTAAATGTTGATACCAGCTGACTGTGATAAGTAACATATTCATACTGCAATATCCAGAGCAACTACAAAACTATCCAGAGAAATCCATTCAAAAACACTATAAATAAACAAGATGAATTCCTCAAAAATGGTTAACCCACTGGAAGCCAAGAAAAGAGAAACAGAATACTGAGAAGGAGAAGAAACAAAGGGAAAGAAATAATAAAGGGGCAGACTTAAGCAATTACATAACAGTAATTACTTTAAATGTAAATGGTTAAGTATACCAATCAAAAAAAAAAAAGCTTAGAAGAATGAATAAAAATTATGACCCAACTCTATGCTGATAACAAGAAACTTGCTTCACATTCAATGACATAGATAGGTTGAAAGTAAAAGGGTGAGAAATATATACAGGCAAAAATTTAATAATAATAAAAAAGCAGGAGTGGTTATATTAATATCTGATAAAGTAGACTTCAGAGGAAAGAAAAGTATTAGGGACAAAATGGTGAGCCATTGTCCCTATCATGTAAATAAAGATAAAAGTATCAATCCAGCAGAAGTGTGCACACACCAAACAGCAGAGCTTCAAAATACATGAAGCAAAAACTGACAGAGCTGAACTAGAAAGATGAATCCACAATTATAGCTTCAGATCTCCACTTTAATCTCTCAGAAACTGATAGAACTACTAGAGAGAAAATCTGCAAAGATAGAGATCTGAACAACACAATCATCCAAAATGTTCTAAATGATACCCATGGAACACTACAACTCCAGCAGCAGAATACACAGAATTTTTTCAAGCACCCACGGAACATTGACCAAGATAGACCATATCATGGACCTTAAAACAAACTTCAACAAATTTAAGAGAATTAAAATCATACGAAGTGTGTTTTCTGACCATTATGGAATGAACTAAAAATCAGTAACAGAAAGTCATGGAAATTACACAACACACTTCTATATACCCATGGGTCAAGGAAATTTTAAATACATAAAACTGACTAAAAATTTTTTTAAAAACAACATATCAAAATATGTAGGATGGGAGATAGAGAAGATGGTGGAAGAGTAAGACGTGGAGATCAACTTCCTCCCCACAGATACACCAGAAATACATCTACACGTGGAACAACTCCTACAGAACACCTACTGAACGCTGGAAGAAGACCTCAGACCTCCCAAAAGGCAAGAAACTCCCCCACGTACCTGGGTAGGGCAAACGAAAAAAGGAAAAACAGAGACCGAAGGATAGGGACGGGATCGGCACGAGTGGGAGGGAGCTGTGAAGCAGGAAAGGTTTCCACACACTAGGAAGACCCTTCTCGGGCAGAGACTGCAGGTGGCGGAGGGGGGAAGCTTCGGAGTCGCGGAGGAGAGCACAGCCACAGGGGCGCGGAGGACAAAGCGGAGAGATTCCCGCACAGAAGATCGGTGCCGATCAGCACTCACCAGCCCGAGAGACTTGTCTGCTCACCCGCCGGGACAGGCGGGGCTGGGAGCTGAGGCTCGGGCTTTGGTCGGAGCACAGGGAGAGGACTGGGGTGGGCGGCGTGAACACAGCCCGCAGGGGGTTACTGCACCACGGCTAGCCGGCAGGGAGTCTGGGGAAAAGTCTGGACCTGCTGAAGAGACAAGAGACTTTTTCTTCCCTCTTTGTTTCCTGGTGCGCGAGGAGAGGGGATTAAGAGCGCTGCTTAAAGGAGTTCCAGAGACGGGCGTGAGCCACGGCTAACAGCGTGGACCCCAGAGACGGGCCTGAGATGCTAAGGCTGCTGCTGCCGGCACCAAGAAGCCTGTGTGCGAGCACAGGTCACTCTCCACACCTCCCCTCCCGGAGACTGTGCAGCCCGCCAACGCCAGGGTCCCGGGATCCAGGGACAACTTCCCCGGGAGAATGCACGGCACCCCTCAGGCTGGTGCAACGTCCCGCCAGCCTCTGCCGCCACAGGCTCGCCCCGCGCTCCGTGCCCCTCCCTTCCCCGGCCTGAGTGAGCCAGAGCCCCCGAGTCAGCGGCTCCTTTAACCCCGTCCTGTCTGAGCGAAGAACAGACGCCCTCCGGCGACCTACACGCAGAGGCGGGGCCAGATCCAAAGCTGAGCCGCGGGAGCTGTGGGAACAAAGAAGAGAAAGGGAAATCTCTCCCAGCAGCCTCAGGAGCAGCGGACTAAATCCCCACAATCAACTTGATGTACCCTGGATCTGTGGAATACATGAATAGACAACGAATCATCCCAAATTGAGGAGGTGGACTTTGAGAGCAAGATTTATTATTTTTTTCCCCTTTTCCTCTTTTCGTGACTGTGTATGTGTATGCTTCTGTGGGAGATTTTGTCTGTATAGCTTTGTTTTCACCATTTGTCCTAGGGCTCTATCTGTCCATTTTGTTTGTTTGTTTTGTTTTTAACTTAAAAAATAATTTCTATCTTAATAATTATTTTTTATTTTAATAACCTTATTCTATTTTATCCTCTTCCTCCCTCCCTACCTTCCTTCCCCCTTTCTTTCTTTCTTTCTCTCTCTTTCTCTCTCTTTCTCCATTCTCTCTCTCTCTCTCTCTTTCTTCCGTTCTTTCTTATTTTTCTCCCTTTTCTTCTGAGCCGTGTGGATGAAAGGCTCTTGGTGCTGCAGGCAGGAGTCAGTGCTGTGCCTCTGAGGTGGGAGAGCCAACTTCAGGACACTGGTCCACAAGAGACCTCCCAACTCCACATAATATCAAATGACGAAAATCTCCCAGAGATCTCCATCTCAACACCAGCTCCCAGCTTCACTCAATGACCAGCAAGCTACACTGCTGGACACCCTAGGCCAAACAACTAGCAAGACAGGAACACAACCCCACCTGTTAGCAGAGAGGCTGCCGAAAATCATAATAAGACCACAGGCACCCCAAAACACACCACTAGACATAGACCTGCCCACCAGAAAGACAAGATCCAGCCTCATCCACGAGAACACAGGCACTAGTCCCCTCCACCAAGAAGTCTACACAACACACTGAATCAACTTTAGCCACTGGGTACAGACACCAAAAACAACGGGAACTACCAACCTGCAGCCTGAAAAAGGTGACCCCAAACACAGTAAGATAAGCAAAATGAGAAGATAGAAAAACACACAGGAGATGAAGGAGCAAGATAAAAACCCACCAGACCTAACAAATGAAGAGGAAATAAGCAGTCTA